>JPJV01002304.1:0-10744 GCA_000750745.1 Pseudogymnoascus sp. VKM F-4281 (FW-2241)
TGGTGTTTTCGTGGCTCACTCGCTTGGGTGGCTCACTCGCCTGTGAAATACGTTATATTTATATATAAAAAACAATAATCTGTTCTCTTTCCTAGTTATATCCAATCGCCCATGTCCTACCAGGCACCGTGACGCGTCCACCTCCACGCTCGGGCGCTTACAAGGAAACTAGCCATTCGTTCCTACGAAAAGTGATGGCTGTGTCAATCCCGATACCTATCACGGGGTGGAGAAATATTCCACCGCCGCCCTACATCAAATGTGAGAAATGGATGAAATACCAGGTTTTGATAAGCCTAAAAGTATGTCTATGAAGACACATCTACCTATGTAAATAGTTTGGATACTGTTCAATTAAATAATCTATTTTCAATGGGTTGTCTGCTGTACCTACGCCCCAGTTGCTGATACCCACTTGCTGCGACCTCCCGAGAAGCGCCAGTTACGGTGCCTGGAGGATTACATAAGCAGAAATCAAGGTGCTGACTTTCCTCGTCGGCGCGTCGCGTTTCTATAAAACGAACAGGCGCATAATAATGAATCTATATATATGAACGATATAGCCGCTATACGAGCGGTTGTTAGAAGTGGGATGGTGGAGATCGTATGTCTTGGATGTTGATCTCCACAGGCAAACATCTGGACATCTTGGTCCCTTGTCCCACTTGCGTATGGAGGCCTGCTCAGCCACAACGTCATGACTTGAAACGAATCTGCGACCTTGAGATCTGCCCCGACGCCCCGTCTCCACGCCAATAAGGATAAAGAGCAAACTAAGCTTTTACTTTTGTAGGTGCTAATAAAAGAGCGGCGGTTAAGGTATATTTCCTCTTTTTCACAACTAGATCCTAGACCTTCATTCATGGGTGGATTTTGATATCTGCAGATTGTTCTTCATCCTTACCTCACTTGCCTGGCAACACCACACGAACTTCAACAATGTCTACCACAGACTCCAACATCCCAGCGCCAGCTAAAGCGCCGGCGGGTGCCGGCGGCCAAGCAGCGACAGACTCTGCTCCGGCAGCTCCCACCGCTACTGCACCAGCTCCCGCAAATGCCCCGCCAGCAATATCAACCCCGCCAAAGATCTCCCTCGACACCTCAAGCCGGAACTCCGAGCCAGCTCTCGACTTTGCCGGCGACGTCAACACCAACAACGCCCTCCCCACCCAAACCACACTCTCGAGCATCGAGGACTACCCTGTCCTTGACCGCGAGGGGAAGAGCGTTCCGTTCAAATCTCTATACACCGGCCCCAACGTCCCGCGCCGTGTGCTCTTGATATTTGTGCGGCACTTTTACTGCGGCGTACGCTCCCCTCCCCGTCTCGCCCGAAGCTTTCCACTAACACCCCCCAGAACTGCCAACAATACCTCCGCGCCCTCTCCGCCTCCATCACGCCCGACGCCCTCCTTCAGCTCCCTGTCCCAACTTTCATCGCGGTTATTGGCTGCGGTGCCCCCTCGCTAATCCAGATGTACGCCGACGCCACCGCATGCCCCTTCCCCATCTACTCCGACCCGACAGCGAAGCTGTACTCGGACCTAGGGATGGTTCGTACTCTCGCTCTGGGCGAGCGCCCCGAATACCAGCGCCGCGGCATGGTGACGAGCACCCTCGCGAGTATCGTGCAGGGACTGAAGCAGATACCGGCGGGTCGGGCGCTGGTGGGCGGGGATATGCAGCAGGTTGGTGGGGAGTTTTTGTTCGAGCCGGTGGGGGAGCTGGCGGCAAGTCCGGTGACGCCGGGGGTTGGGGAGGAGGAGGAGAAGAGGGTGGTGTGGTGTCATCGGATGAGGAATACGAGAGACCATGCGGAGGTGCCGGAGTTGAGGGAGGTGTTGGGGCTGGATGGGTTGGGGGTGCCGGGTGGGAACGCGAAGAGGTGGATAAAGGCTGTTAGTGAGAGGAAAGGGACGGGGTTGAGTGCGATGGGGAGTTTGAATGAGGAAAGTGGGGTGCTGGTCGGGCAGCCAAAGGTGGGGGAGGGGCAGTAAGTCAAGCAATACCAATTTGAGCAATTTCGGATATAGCAGAAATGATGAATCAAAGTACGTGACGATTTCACAGACACAGACACTTATTATAATGCCTGGGCCTGTATGTTTGTAATTTTGAACCATTTGCGGCCTATTCGGCTCAATCAAATTCAGTATAGATCTGATTTTCATTCAATTCTTTTTTCACCTCATTCGAACGTCTTTTATTTGAGTGGATTATAAACGACTTGATTTGAATATTGATGTTGAGATTGTCGAGTCGAGATATAATGTTTTAAATTTAACCCATTTAATCCACTCGCTACACGTATACGCTTTGTAAGTAACTGTTAATACCTTCTGATATACAATCGTCCATTCTTTTCTTCTTCTTTTTCACGCAACCCCCTCAATAAAGATAAAGCGAAGAGCCAAAAATTAAACCATTCATAATAGTAATGAGCTTTTACAAGACGTTCTCGCCGAGGATTAAATCCCAAGGATACATTCACAGGCTAAGCGGCCCGTGCCTTCCCGCACTGCTATCCCAAACCCAAACTCTGGAAATGTACCAGTGTGAGATACAAAAGGGGCAGTTATATACTTCGGTATATACCAAACTATCGTGCTTTTCTACTCAAGCATATCAAACACTAACAAAAACGACAGTTATTCACGAAAAAAAGTGTGGCTTTTAACACACATGTTTTTGCAATGCGGTACGATATCATGTGCGACCTCTAAGGATCTCAATTCACGTAACGTCGTCGTGCGACAGATTTGTGCCATCGACACATTGATCGCACTATCTTGTCGCCAAGAAGTCTAGTGTCATAACTCACAGCTGAGAAAATCGTCTTCGGCATCTTCTCTTAAAGAGTCCCCTAGGGTGAAGGAAGAATCGCCTGTTTCTAATACTTTCCCCCTGATCTGCGAGAAAACTCAGTGTATATTTTGTATTGGTGACGATCGACAGAGTTATAATAGGCGCATGCACACATTGTCGAAACCCGACAAGAGAATGGACTATGTTGAGAGGCACTTACAAAAGAAGGCGGCGGGGGCGTCTGAATGCTACTTCTAGTTTGCAGGGCCGAAGAGCTACTTCTCAACAATGTTATCCATTTTAAAAATTACGTAGAGATAGTGCACGGCATTAGACTTCGAGACCCGAAATATATCTCTTAAAGAGCAATTGGTCCTTGTGGCATTGTCCGTTCTAAAACCCTCTATAACAATTGCCTTCTGCCTTCATTCTGTAACTATATAGTGTAAATACGTTAAAAAGATCCACCTTAAAGGACGAGATCCGAAGCCTAAGATAGTCTTTTCACCCTAACATGCAAGTCGCATGGACTTGTTCTCGAAAAATTGGAGCATTTCAAAGGCTACGCAGAGTTGGTTTATAAGATCACACTTCGAGAATAATGAAAACTGCTCTTGAGCCGCCTAGGTTAGGCATGGTAGGGTCATAGTTTAGCCATAGCATTCTACGACTGTCAAAGTCAGAATAAAAGGCTCGCAAAGCTTTGTTTTCCTCTTACGGTACATGATATAGAGTTAGACGTGAAAGGGGCATTGTGCTTTTGTTTTGATCTGTTTGAGATATGAAGACGGCGGAGACCTCACCAGCTCAGGAGGGGCAACCTCGGGAGGGGGATAGTGGGAGACGCCAGTCGTATTCATCTCTGTTGGCCGACCGAAAAATGCGAAGTGAACAGATCCCCGATCCGTAAACGGTACCGGAAATCCAAATTCATCCACTTCCACACCCATCTCTTGCGCTTCCTTGTGGCTTGCTTCAAGCTCCCAGAATTGTTGGATCATTTGAGCGATCAGAACGCTGTTCCACATCCCCTCTCGTCGCGGATACCGTAACAAGAGCTCCATTGCCGTGGTTCGAATAGAGACAGTGGGACATTTGACACAGACGTAATAAAGCGGTCCTATCAAGCCCATATCGCTGCTGAAAGTAAGCGGCGGCTCTCCATTCTTCGCATCCTGTTCCGCAGCTGCAATTAACGGCCTCGACAAGTTGATGACAATCTGAAAGTCGTCCATATACTCCAAGAATTTCTCTGCGTTCACTGCTTCGGACAGAGCTCTCATATCACTCATGTCAGGACGGACACCAGCCATGATTTTCGCCGTCGTGTGATGTATTTTCAAGAGTGCGGCGCCTTGCACTTCTCTGCTAGAGAGATCTTTGCTTTTGGATACCATGAATGTTTCGAATGCAAGGTTCCAGAGAGACAACTGGGACGTGTATTTGTCGAATATAGCGAGGCTTTCTATGGGTTGTAAAGCGATAGGTAGATCTTCACTGTGTATCTTCAAGTCAGCATGCGCTTGGTAGAGGTAAGATAGCTTCAAGGCTTTAATCTAGAGTAATGAGAAATGTACTTACTCCCACATGTAGAATGCCCTAAACAATCCATCCGCAGCTTGATCCAATGCATTCCGAGCTTCTTCTAGACTTTCAAATTCTTCCGAAATTACGATCTCTTTCCCGGGGACGTCCATCAATTTTCTAGCAAAGGCTGTCTTATCATGCGTACTTCTTGTTTCAACGTAAATAGTAGCCTGTATCGACAATCTCATAAAAAGAGGAGCAATATTGTCCTCGATGATATGATTCCCTGTAGACGACCTTCTCATGTCCCGCAGAATCCTAAGCCCGCTTTCAAGATGGACCATAGCTGATTCGAACCAGCCTCGCAGGCTGTCGAAACAGACAAATAGTATGCAGGACATGAGCGCCGTAAGCGGTTCCTCTTTCCCGCTTGAAAGAGACCTCCGCAGTGCTCCCATGGCTTTCGCGTACTGGTTTAGTCCGAATTGGGTTTTTTGGTCCTCCGCTGATGGGGTTGACGGCACCAGCCTCTTCCGTGAGAAGTTTTCATGCAAGGATCCTAGTGCTATTACAGCGTGCCGTAAAGAAGGCTTTTGTGCAGAAGCAGCTAGTATAAGTTTTTCCCAGAATGAAGAATCATAGTAACCAGATAGCTCCGCTGCTGTATTTCGAAGAAAGAAATCGAAGCCTCTCCTCTCCTCCGCATTCCCGGGTATGTGTACAGAGATTCGGTGGATGAGGTCTGTCGATTTCTTGGGTGTTTGACTGGATATCGTAATATCGCTACTATACCCATCGCACTTTCGTCCGGTCATCGAACACCGCTGACAACTCGGCTTGGTTTCGTCGCACTTGATTCGCCTAACTCTGAAAGTTGTGTAAGTTGATTGTCCATCTAGGAGAGTGCAGTGTGAACCTACTTGCAAGTTCCGCATCCTGTCCTCACCTTTGGACCGCATTGTCGTTTGCGTTGCTGAACCTGATCTATCCCCATCTCGCCGATTTGAGCATAATGACATTTAACATGCAGTAAGAGTTTAACCTATCGACCGACCCCGAACTCCGTCTCTGAGCTCTATGCTCACTATTCGGCGCAGCTTATGGTGCCTGTCGGATTGTTTGAGGTGGATTTAACGTGCATCAGCCTCGCGAAGGCGCTAGCAAGTATACGAACAGACGAATCAGAAGAGATAGACATAGCTACGTAAGCGGATGAGAAGCATGGATGTGTACGGTTAAGCCTATGAGAAGACTTTCCTGTACGAAAGAGATACTGCAATAGGAAGCTTTATCTAAGAATCTTGCGGACTTGAATTCTCGTGAGTACTTATAAATACAGTCACTGGTGCTAATAAAGGCTTCCAACATCCGTATTTTCTATACCCTCCTTAGATGCGAAACAACTATTCATCATCTTCCAAACAAGTTCACAACACATTTTATATAACAAAATAGCCTCAGAACCTTCGTCTAAAAAGCTAGGTAGTAATAGCATTAAGGCAGATGTAAGTTGTTCTCAACTTAATGTAAACGTGTTACTAACTTGTTTAAGAGCCTGAATACAAGAGATACGTCCAGCTAAACTGTGTTCCTCAGTTCTTTAGTTACTCCATGTGCCCGTTACCTCCTCCCGAATTCGACCACAGATTGCTGCACATCATGGCCATGAACATGGCGGAGAACAAAACGCTTAGTTATACCCTGCGAGCGCTGCAGCTTATCTTCGCCATCATTGTCATGGGAACAGACGGCTACGGTACGTAGAACTAATATATCCTACTCTGTCGACGCACCGTTGAGTCTAACCCGATCGCCTAGCTATCCACGTGTTTCGCGGTCATACTGTCTACGTACACTTCGAGTTCGGCAACTTCTACAGTTACTACGGCGTCCCAAATGCATGGGGCTTCTTGATGTTCTGTGCTGCCTGGACAGTTCTGATCGTCATCTTCCACCTTATTGCCGGAATCAGCTTCGCGGATCGTGCGTTGATTGGCTACATTCGTGTCGCCGTCGAGGCTGTGGCTGTCCTCTCATGGCTGGCTGGTTTTATTGCTGTAGCTGTTCAAATTTCGACCGACACATGTTCGGCAGGAAAAAACTCATGTGGGTCACTCAAGGCGGCGACAGTTTTTGGGGCTTTTGAATGGTTGTTATTCGTGGTTACTGCAGCCCTAACTGTCATGCATGTCTTCAATAGCTCTCGTAAGCTAAGGACTTCTACGACCAAACCCGGTACAGCTGTTTGATCGGCACCACAGGATCCCTGTGGATATCAGAACCAGCCGATGCGCCACAGACGAGTGGAAGTCTCGCCATTGTCTTTTGAGAAAAGGTTTTTGCAATGGTTTATGCTTGAGGTGTATGTTCTCAAACGATTACAGGACTGGCAAAGGAGCTAGACGTTGATACTTCTGCTTTGAATTATAATAAGCCCCATTTTCGTCAGCTTGCCGTGCAGCAGGATCAGATCGCGGATCTAGTGATACGTTTAGCAAGGAATGAACCGGATTATACCCTCTAGGAATGTAGGCATCATGATATTTCTCTCTCATCTCTTTTGCTCCTAGAGTAGAGATGGTCAACAGAAGAATGAGGTCTTTGCGATGTACGAGGGGGGTAGCAACATTGACGTATAGCTGTTCAATTTCAGATCATTAACACGTGATTATACCTATTCACCATCGCTGGCACGCGTACTATGGCAAATCTTGCAACTTTACTCTAGTATCTACAGGTGGAGCTCTGCCTAAGATTTGTTGTACAGTTTGAGATACTTTACGATTGTCGTATTGAAGTATAAAGAGCCTGCGAAAACTAAAGCAAGAAGAAGACGACCTAATCGTTCGACAAGTGCAAGTGCATCTAAAGATATTAGCTTTAGAAACAAAGCTACTGTAAGAAGAGTCTCATCGGCTCTTTCGCAAATAACGCAGGGTGAGAGGCGAACCTGGATCCCATTCTTCAATCTCTGACTGGTCTTTTAAGGCCCGACTGTCACTGCGCCTCAAACTACATCCTACGTGTTTCTCAAGGATCAAAATGCTATCTAGAACAGTAAGTTTCCGCAAAGGAACAGCGCTTCCGAGGGACACAAGGCGTGGAAGGCGAGTGTGGGCTTATAGCGATCCAACCAGAGCATGATGAAGTTAAAACTATTAGCAGGTAGGCAGGTGCTTGTGACGATTAGGGGGCAGTGTTTCGGGGCTATGCAAGGTTGCGAGATGGGTTTGGAGGAAATGCACTAGATAATGTGCTCACCTCGTGTATTGTCACCTCTATTTCTATTTTCAGTCTTGTTACTCCTGTACTTCTAGCATTAACAGCTGGTTCGTGGACAAGTGGAAGGAATTGACAACAGTATCTAACCCCATAAACAAAGTTCCCGCCCAAACCCAGGCGCTAAGGAGCCTAGTATCTTCATTAGCTGCATATACGATATCAGATGTGACCTTCTAGGGCAGGAAGGATTGCGCACTCCTTTACAAGGATGCAGAGGCCTCCATAAAGCGCTTACTGTATACACTTGGCATAGATCCTTCAGACTTGGCCTACATCATTTAGTCTTGGTCTAGATCCTTCAGACTTGCCATGGTTCTCATTTCGGGTATAAAAGATACTGGCTACACCTTTCCGACCTTCAAGTTCTGCACATCTTGAACTGAACTCAACATACCAAATTGAACAGTTTAGCCTATTACCTGTAACGATGCATATTGGAAAGACACTCACCTTCCTTTGCCTCAGCTCTGGGGCTCTCTCATTTAAGATCCGCGCATTTTCTAACGAAGATTGCTCGGGCGGCGCCAAAGAGGTCAACGTATGGGACAACACCTGCAGAGACGCCAATGTCCCCACAACACGTTCTTTCCGAGTGCTGGCCTATGGGGCTCATCGCCAGAGAGCTACCTTTTTTGGTGAAGACTATTGTTCTTGGAGACCAGGAATTGATAAGCGATCTTTCTGGGTGGACGGTGGGAGTACTGATTTCAAGTTAAACCGGTGCATAAATATGGGCTTTAACGCGCGTGCCTACAACTCTCATCCTGGTACATAGCAGGGGAACTTTTGGTGGCCGTTGGGATCAATACGCGGCCATCGAACTAAGGCGGTGTTTGAAAGCCGCAGAACTCATGTAAGCTATCATCTTAACCTATCTTTAAAATATGGAAGAAGAACAGGAAGCGTCTAATGCTGCTACCACAGGGAAGATTGTGACAAATCCGGTACTAGTGGGAAGTCGACAGCTGAGAAGTGACATGGAGTTACTCTCTTTAATATCCAAATATTCTTCTATCCACTTGATACAAGCCTAGTGCTTGTAAATATAAAACAGTGCCTATTGCAATGGGAATCAATCAGGTGCGGCTAAGTGATAACACGTGATTTTGTGTAGCTTCTAATGTTACGTTTGACTAAATCAATAACTACGACTCTGGCTCGGTGACGACTCGGCCCCTTGTCGGTCGCGCGTAGTTGGCTTTAGTAGCCCAAACACCATCACTTAGACTAATTTAAACCTGTAATCTTTGTTCTAGAGTGACGACGATATGCACCACGCTAACAAACCAGGTGTCTGTCACACGCCTAGCCTTGACCCAAATGTGCTAGTGGTAACATTTGGATTAAACTGTTCCTTGTAGTGAGGGAAGTAAAAATCCAACACATGAATTGGCAAGGGACTGTTGGTTAGCCAAATTTAGTGGATCGGGGCTGGTCGCGCTCTGGGTTAAATTGAGGGTGCGGGCGAGCGCATCGGCGTCGCGCGAACAGGTCGGTGTGGGAGAATACGTACCACGAGCGAAACCAAACACTTCCCACATATTGGGCGTTACTACTGTAGGCGCCTACGCCTGTCTGCAATCTATCAGCGACTGTAACCCCTTGCGCCTTCGTCGGCGACGTCGAAAACGGATCTTCGAACTGTCGGCGGCATGGCGAGTGTCGTCGTTATGGTGCGCTACGAGCTGAACCCTGCAGGGCTGTGGATATCTTGGCTTCAGGGGGGTGGGTGTCTTGCTGAGTTCCCTGTCTTGCTACTTGTCAGGCGGTTCGGGTCGCTTCCCGCGCTTGTGCCGCGACCCCTGTTCGTGAACGACAACTGAGGTGCGCTCCTCGCTGACCTTTTCGGGACGGAGCCCCAGACTTGACTGCAAATGATATTCTGTTAGCAATAGTGTGAAAGATTTTATTATTGCGAGATATAGGTTTTGTGGCGAGATATAAGCTGGTATATGGACACATTCCTTGCAATATAGCCATTGCCCTCAGCAACCTCATTATCTCTCGTGCCAATCAGCCATACGCCAGTACCAAGCACATCTCCAAACCAGCCGTCGTCACATCCTCACACCCAAAACGCATAACCTCCCCACCTCTCCCGCCCACCCCATCAGAAAACTAAACCTCAACCCCGTGATCCGCTCCTGTAACACTCTCTCGTTAATTTCTCTCGCCTCTCCGGTCTCTTTATCTCCACGCAATATTCCCAGCGCTCCTGCTTCACCAAGAAGCTCCTTCCAGGCTTTGGGTGTCCATTGCAGTTTTTCTGCTTCGAGAGCGCCGGTCTCATCGAGCAGCAATCCAATCACGGCGGGGTTGATGGATAGATTTTGGGCTGTGCCGCAGGTGAGACAATGAGAGGTGGGTTCGCAAGAGTAGATGGGGATTCCACAGCTGTGGTGATAGTTAGTTTTGGAGCATGAAAAAATGCAACAAAATAGGGCGTTGGATAAAGAAGAGACGATGAAGGGCAGAGGAAAGAAACAAAGTATACTGCCTTACCATTCTCCAACCCCCGCCATTCCCCTCCGCACAACTCTCACAAGATTCACCTGTCCAAGCACCAAACTCAACCACATCGTCCATACCCCTTCTTCCTCACGCACCCTCTCCTCCAACTCAGCAAGGGTATACAGCCCCGCCTCCCCAACCGTCTCCTCCAACCTCTTTAAAACCTCACCCGAAATCTCCTGGCTCTTCGTTATCAACCTCCGCTCCCTCTCCGCCCACTTCCTCAACCCCTCCACCGCCCCAACCTCCGGGTCCACATCCACCAAACTCTCCTGTCCCAGCGAAATACACGCCTTCTCTCCCCCTCTCTTCATCGTCGCCCCCGTAATCAACAGCACGGTACCCACCTTGAATGGCACCGTCGCGTGGTCAAAAAGCGTCAATTTGCACTCCCCAGTGCGATCCGCCAAGACCAGTTCCGAAACCACGAAATCGGTCATGCGGGACGGGTGGCCTGGGCTGGGAGGGTCTTTCTTTTGGACTTTGCGAGAGGGGTGGATGGCAGTTAGAGAGAGGAGGAGTCGGGAGGTGGGCAGTTCGTGACCGCTGGTGAGGAAGGAGGAGAGGGTCATTTGGTCGGAGGGGGCTGGGAGAGGGGTGCGGTGAAGGGTAGGGG
>JPJV01002305.1:0-27176 GCA_000750745.1 Pseudogymnoascus sp. VKM F-4281 (FW-2241)
CAGTGGTGACTCGCTCTTTCTCCCACCCCCGACACCACACCCTGCGCACCATCCTTCCCACCCTCGAAACATCCACCGAAGACATCGAAGCCGAAGTCGCCCTCCTCGAGCTTGAAGCCGAGTCCCTACTCGCTGGAATCAGGAACATGGTCGGTGGGCTGAGCGATCTGAGGTATGGCAAGTTTAGGAATCCGGAGGTGGTCGAGGGCGTTAGGGCGGGGTTGGAGGGCGTGGGTGGGTAGGTGTGAGGTGATGTTTGAACGACTTGTTGTGCGGGAATTGGAAAGGGAGGGGTATTGGAGATGGGAAGGGGATTAATGGGAGTTGTGGGCGTTAGGAGTTGTAGTGGAATAATTGGTGTACAGGCGTGGATCAATGGATAGCTGAGTCTAGTTATTTACTTGAGAAATCGGATTTGTTTTGCAAAGGTAAAATGTCAAAGTACAAATACGGGAGTTGTGGGTGCGTACATATCAGCAGTAGCGCGACGAAACCTGCTCTCCGGGACCAAAAGCCACATGACTAGATTTACTGGAACGAGAAATGATAGTATCAAGCTGAATTATTATAATTGGCTCAGAAGAGACAAATAGCTCCATAGCTGCCACACAATCATGCAGTATATCATCAGATGAAACACACACGCGCCCAAAAACCCTTGAATTAAAGTATAATGATAAACTACACTACCACGCGAACTACATCTTTTACGTGTCCCTCCCAACCACCCTCCCGTGGCTACCTGTGCCCGAGAAATCGCGTTCCTAGGCCCTAATACCGCGTGTGTATAAAAGAGTTCAAAATCGAAGAGGGAAGAAAGATCTGCATGTCGTATCTGTCGGTAGACGTTTAGCGTCCACCTTGGGGTCCTTGACCACGGTTGCTCCTGCGAGTGTGTTAGTAAGAGGAACTGGATAAAATTGCCTGTGTGTGACAAGCAGAATAGGTGGGGGGACAAACATCATAGTGCGCGAAGCGAAAGAGATCAGGATCATGAAAGCCCAGTTTGGCAGAATGTTGAAGGCCCAGATGATCCACCCAGCCGCGAGGTCCAAACCGTACTTGTGCGCGGTACCATCGAATGGGTGGAAGTGTCCATCATACGCGGGCCTCTCCTTAAACGAGTTGGTTCCGTGCAGCTTCACCATGTCCTGCGCAGTGACAGTCGTAGTGTTGAACCCCTGGATGTGCAGCGGCACCTCGGCCGGCGGCGCGCTAACCTCAAAGATGTACATGCTGGGCGCTCCCGAGGCCCACGAGTGGCACAGAACTGGCTGGTGGTCGCAGTTGATCAGGGCCATGTGCGGCGCGGTCGGGTCGGACTTGAACAGCTGCGCCGACTCGTTGAATGCGCGCGTCAGGTTCTCGCAGTTGCCCCAGCACGTCTTGTTGCCGGCCGTGAGAAGCACCCACCACTCCTCGGGACCCTTGGATAAGGGGGTCACGCTGTCGAGCAGGGTCGAGCGCCAGTTGTTGAGGGTGAGTATGTCGACGTTGTTGGCTTTCGCGATGGCGGCTTCGGAGGCGGAGTAGGTGTTGGTGTGGGGGATGAAGGAGTAGGCCATGTTGAAGTAGTGCAGCGCGGCGTCCTTGTACTGCTGGATCGGGTCTTGGGTCTCGGCGACGGCGAGGAGGGGGAGGGCCAGGAGGCTGAGGGTGGAGAAGCGCATGATTGCGGTTTGTGGTATACGAAGTATTAAATGAAGGAAGCTGGAGCCTTGAGGTTAGTTATACATATATATATATATATATATATACTCGGCAACGCCAGGGATGAGGGGATAGCTCTCCCTGGCTCGACTGAGACATCTGGACATCTGGACGTACCTTGAGGATAGATTAGAAAGGAAACACGGCAACACCTCTCACAATTAAGTAAATTTAATAAAAAGGGGTTGAAGTTGAAGCTGGAGAGAAAGTAGAAATTCTCCAGAAATGAGATTACTCGAGTAGTTATGGAGTATGGAGAGAAACAACTAACAACAAGCTCTCTTCTGGGGTCTCACTGGGGGGGACGTGCCTTCTTTGGGTTTAGGGGAGTAAAGAAGTGGATTAGAGTGGTGGATGGAGATGGATGGAGTGGAAGAGCACAGAAGGAGGAGCGCGTCGTTGCAGTTTCTACTTGTTTACTGTTCTCTGTCCTTTCCTCATTCGATCGATTGGTTGGGGAGAGCTTGTCCCCACAAATTCGCTAATTTACCCGGAATGCGACTAGTGGGGGTTGGAGTATATGGAGAGATGAAATGACAGAAACACGTGGTAGATTGACGTAGAAGATCACGTGCTGCTTATGGTTTGAAGAATATTTGTTTTCTTTTGGGAGTGAACGAATATTTGCTATTCGTTGGTATAAGATTATTAGATTATTCGGGGATTTTATTTGGGCATTTGGGAGTATTATGGTAGAGTACTCTGGGTTGGGCTGTGAATTTGGCCGAGTGGTCTATGGCGTCAGCTTGGGGATGTTATACACGTAATAATATCTACATGGTCAGGTGACTGTTTCCCTTACAGCCAATCAAATTATTATGGCCGAGTTGTCCATGGCGCGAGGTTGGGGTTGTTTGCACGTGACTAAATATATCCCATCATGTGATCATTACTTGTTACCAAATCACGTGCCCGTTATCATTCTTATCGCTCACGCTAACTACGGCGGGGCGGGGAAAACTGCACAGCTTTTGTAGATTCTCACAAATTTCTTGAGACGCAGATAACGAGGGACCATCGAGAATTCTTGAAATAGACAAGAAAGAGAGCAAGCATGGCTCAACCCACCGCCACGCCTCTCAATATGTCTCTCGAGGAGAAACTCGACAAGATTCGCATGCCCAAGCTGCAGAATCAGCAACAGGTATGTTTGAACCAGGAACTATACCACCTACACTGCACACAGCACTGACCGCAAATCTGTAGACCGGCGTTGTGCTCAAGGCCGTCGAGGACACCCTCAGGGACCAGAAAACCGACTTCACCCCAACCGGCTACTTCGCAGCTCTCCTGGCCCTCTTACCCCAAGCCATCACCTCCAGCGGAGTCGTAAATAAGGAATTGGCCACCTCCGTCGTCTATCTTCTCGATGTCGTAACACCCTTCGCGCCAGAGCCCCTCCTGCGATCAAAATTCTCGCAAATTCTCACAAACATTGCGCCAGCCCTCTCATTACCCGAGGCCGATGCGCCGCTCCTCAGACCGTCGATTGGATGTCTCGAATCCCTTCTCCTGGCCCAGGATGCCTCGGCATGGGAGCTTTCTCAGACACAAATCGGCCCCCGCCGTGCTATCGCTGGTCTCTTACAATTAGCCGTTGACCACCGCCCAAAGATCAGAAAGAAGGCCCAGGATGCCATTACGAAGGTGTTGAGGAACCCACCGCCGAGCCCTTCTAGCGACCACCCCGCAGCGGACATGTGCGCCGAGACGGCATTGAAGAGCATCTCCGACTTGGCAGCGAAGGCCAGCCAGGCAAAGAAACAGAGGAAGGGACAAGCCGACGCTGAACATGAGCCGGCTCTTATCCATTCGTTGCATTTGGTCAAGACAGTAGCAGCAGCTTCTGGAGGATGGCCCAGTAAGAAGATTGAGGCGCTTTGCGAAGTCCTCCTCAACATCTCCAAGTCTAGCAATGAATACATGACCATGGCTGCTTTTGAGGTTTTTGAGATTATCTTCCAGGGAATGGCCGAGGACGAGGTTGCCTCTGCGAAGCTACCAAGACTTTTGGAAGTCATCTCCGAGCTGCGACCATCCCAAAACGACTCGCAGCTTCTCCCACCCTGGATCGCTGTTATCTCCAGAGGATACGATGTCAGTGCCCAGATCAACCCTGACGAGACCTTCCAGCAGCTGCCTGAGCTGTTTACCATGATTTCGGGCTTCATGGCTTCCGCATCACACAACATCCGGATTTCCGCATCGGAGTGCTTGATGTCGTTCATGGCAAACTGCGTACCCGATACGGTTCTCCTCGAGCCATCCATTTACGACGAGAAGGTCCTGGAGAAGCTGTCAAAAGCAGCCGTCGACCTACTCAGCCTTAAATACCAATCAGCATGGATGGAGTCTTTCAATGTCTTTGGCTCCATGTTCGATAGCTTGAGATGGCGCTCAGACCCCATTTTGAGAGATGTGGTCAAGACTGTTGGCGATCTTCGCGGAAACAACTCTTTCGCAGGGAAGAAGGAAGCCGATGAGGTTCTTGGCAAGGCGATCCGTGCTATGGGCCCCGAGGCCGTACTGTCCATCTTGCCCCTCAACCTTGCAAAGCCAGTTCCTGGCCAGCCTGGAAGAGCTTGGATGTTCCCCATTCTCAGAGACTATGTTAGCAACACCAAGCTGCAGCACTTCAGAGATGAACTCCTCCCATTGAGCGAGCTCATGTTCCAACGGGTGTTGGATAATGGTGATGCCGAGCGAACGATGGAGATTAAGATTTTCGATACCTTGGTGAAGCAAATCTGGGCAACCCTGCCTGGCTACTGTGACCTGCCATTGGATCTGACCGAGGCAATGGATCAGAAGTTTGCTGAGATTCTGTCAACTCTTCTGTACACGCAAGTGGACCTCCGATCCGATGTCTGCAAAGCATTGCAGACATTGGTAGAGTCGAACCAAGTTATTGCCTCGATCGAAGAGGAGGATGATTTGGTTCTGCAGTCCCGAGTTTCCAAGGCCGTGGCGCAGAAGAACCTCGAGCACCTGTCCGGCTTTGCTGGTAACATGCTCGCTGTTTTATTCAACGTCTACAGCCAGACGCTGCCACAGTTCAGAGGATATATCCTCAAGTGTATCAACGCCTATCTCAGCATCACCCCGCCCGCTGAGTTGATGGAGACATTCCAGCGTGTTACCACCGCGCTTGAAGGATCCCTCGCCGAGAGTGTCGCAAAGACCCAAGCTGAGAAGCAGAAGCAGAAGCAGCAAAACAACGAAGACAAAATGCCACAAACAAGCCATACTCTCATGGACCTTGTTATTACCATCTCCGTATACCTTCCTCGCGAGAGCTTCATTACTCTTTTCAACATTTCTTCCCTCATTATTGTCAAGGACGATGACCCGCAACTCCAAAAGAAGGCATACAAGCTCATCCCAAGACTCGCCGAGTCGGAAACCGGCAAGGCCGCCCTTCAAGAGCGCAGCGCAGAGCTGCAGCAGCTTCTATTAAGTAGCTCCGAGAAGGTTTCCCCACCAGCGAAACGCGACAGACTGACAGCTATCACGACCCTCATCCCCTTCCTTCCCTCCGACTCCCTCCACTTCATCCCCTCCATCCTCTCCGAAGTCGTCATCTCCTGCAAGGAGACCAACGAGCGTGCCCGTACCGCCGCCTTCGACCTCCTAATCCTGATGGGCGAGAAGATTGTCTCCTCCTCCGGTGCCACAATCCACAACAGCAAAGTCGCCCACATGCCCGACGATGCCCCCGCCGCCACCGCTAACCTCGAAGAGTACTTCACCATGGTCAGCGCCGGTCTCGCGGGTAGCACACCTCACATGGTCTCTGCCTCCATCACCGCGCTCACTCGCATCCTGTACCACTTCCGCGAGCAGCTCAACGCAGAGACCCTAACCGACCTCGTCCAGACAATGGACCTCTTCCTCACTTCCAACAACCGCGAGATCGTGCGCAGCGTCCTGGGCTTTGTCAAGGTCTGCATCATCAGCTTGCCGTTGGCACTCATGACCCCCCGCCTCGAGACTCTGATCCCCAACCTCATGGTCTGGAGCCACGAACACAAGGCCCAGTTCAAGGCCAAGGTGAAGCACATTCTCGAGCGCATGATGCGCCGTTTCGGCGTCGATGTCGTCACCAAGTTCTGCCCCGAGGAGGACCGCAAGCTCATTGCGAACATCCGCAAGACCAAGGAGCGCAACAAGAGGCATAAGGATGCCGCTAAGGCTGCCGGCGAAGATGACGACGAGGATAAGCAGCAACGCAAGGGCAGGTTCGAGAGCGAGTACGACGAGGCGCTGCAGGATAGCGATAGTGAGGGCTCGGATGTCTCGGATAACGAGGTGCTTGGTAAGAGTAGCAAGAAGCGTCGTGCAGAGGAGAAGGGCGGAAAGAGCTATATTGTTGAGGATGAAGAGGAGCCGCTTGATCTGTTGGATCGACGAGCACTGGCGAATATCTCCAGCACGAAGCCATTGAAGCAGCGCGCTGCCGCGACGAGGAAGGCCGCGAAGACGGATCTGGATGGGAAGTTGATCCTTGGAGAGGACAGCGATGAGGATGATAAGATGGTCCTTGATACTGGCGACAAGGACGAGGAGGGTGGTGTTGGCGCGTACGTCAACGCTCTCAAGGGCAGAGATGCGGCGCAGAGGGGTAGAGGCGGCAAGCTAAAGTTCAGCAACAAGAGGGATAAGGATAATGATGAGATGGACGTTGATGATGAAGAAATCCAGCAGGTGAAGAAGCAGATTGGTGGAGACCGTAGGGATTCCAGGGGAGGTGGCCGTGGCCGCGGTGGAGACCGGGGTGGACGAGGAAGCGGACGCGGAGGATTCCCACAGAGGAGAGGCTTGGGAGAGGATAAGAGGAGTGGGCCATCTGGTGATGGCGGACGGGTTATGAAGAGCCCAAGGGGACGGGGCGGCGGCCGAGGTGGGAGAGGTGGTAGGAGATAGGTTTTGGATGATGACGGTGCTTCTAGTTATGTTGGGGAAAAATATCAAGGGTTCTTATGATGCTATATGTAGAAATTATCTATATTTTAAATCGCTCTAGCTCAACGGCACAGAGTGCTTCATGAAACATATTTTCCATTTGGCAATGTGACCTCAAGGATGTTTGGTGCACATACGAATGGGGAGTTTGTGATGTCCTTGATATCAGATCCATTTGAAGGTCATCTTGTTATGATACAGTCTATACATATACAGTACATGTCCCCGAACGCCGTTGCTGTGCTCTGCAATATGTGTACACGAGACTTTTCCTCCCTGCTGTCCCCCAAGGTTGACATCCTTCGCCCTGCCGATTTGACTGCTGCTCATCCTCCTACTCGGGCGCTCATCCCAATGACTTCAAACAGCACTGTTCCGAGTCTGCACCATCCCTCCTATTATATCTCCCTTCCATTCCCCCTTTCACCTCGGCGCTGCCCTCTCGATGAAGAACCCTGGATCCGGCCGCCTCTCAGCCCTCAGCTCATCTTTCGTCTTCGACTCCGCAACCTCCTCCACCTTAACCAGCTCCTTGACCTTCATTATTTGACCGGCGACTTCCTGCGTAACGGGGTAGAAGACCGTCTTCATGCGGTGGCGGAGGCCGAGGGCCTTGAGGACGCCCTGGGTGCGCTTTGGCAGCCCAATGGCGGAGCGCATGAGGGTAATGCGGAAGAACGACATCGTGTTGATCTATAGGAGTGACGTTAGTCTAAACCGATTGACACGTTTTGAGAGGTTTGCGCCGTACGTTTGGGTTCGTTGTGATATTTGGCGTATGGCTTCAAAAGTCGAGTTGTCGCGAAATACACTTTTTGGTCGGTCTCCGAGTCACGTGCGTTGTGGGACTTGAAACTGGCACCCCTGTAGGTACATGCCCCACGACAGCTATGGTGGACGACAGCACGACTTCAACGAGCGTATGGGCAACGAATTGACGGCAAAGCCATGATAAGACGTTAGAATCGCCAATATGGATACAATTGACAGCACGGCGGTGAAGCTCACCGAGCTACTTCGGCACCCCGAAGACCTCGACAAGATCCCCGCCCTCAAGTCCGAGTTCACGCGCAAGAAGGCCGCCTTCGACTCGCAGCTGCGGATTGGCCTCAAGGAGCAATTGGAGGTGACGCAGTCGGGCATGAACAATATCTCCGATGGCCAGCGCACCGTCCAGGCGATCAAGGAGGAGATGATGAAGATTGACAAGTTGTGCGCCGAGGCGCAGAATATGATCCATGATTTCCCCAACATCAACCTCGTCTCGCAGACGCACCGGAACTTTAGTGCGGTGGAGGAGATGATGCAAAACTTGGAGGGGTTTAAGGAGAGGTTAGATCGTGTGGGATATATGCTGCAGCAAGACGAGGAAGACGAGGAGAATATGCCGAATCTCCTCAATGTTCATTATGAGCTGACTAGGCTACGGAATATTCGCGATGATGCTATGGAGCAGATTCAAAGGGCCGAGGATGCTAGTTTTCAGGGAGACCTGGAGACCCTATTTGGGGACCTGGATGATATCATTGAGGTGTTTGATGAGCATATTGGCAAAATTGCTCTGAACCTCATAAATATTCTCATTAGTGGGAATAATTCCATGGTAGTGCGGCTTGCAGTTATTATCGAGGCGGAAGAGAAAAGCGATAAGATGGTGATAGCATTGCAAGAAGCGCTGAAGGATCATAAGGAGATTGCTGCCAGATTTCAGGGCATCACGGATGGAGCGAAAAAGGTCAGAGGATACAAGGACAAATTTCTGCAGGCAATCCGGATACATGCCGAGCAGAATATGTCAGAGAGCCAAGAGACATTCCTTGACGATTCGACAAAGATTGAAAAGAGCATGCGTTGGTTCTTCAATGACCTCAATGCAGTCAAACAGGGTATGGTTCCCCTAATGCCAAAGAAATGGAAGATCTTCCAAACATACGGCAAGATCTACCACAGCGTGATGCACGACTTCCTCATCGCCATGGTGGACAACCCCGAGACCAGCTCCTCTCATATGCTCGCCATCCTCAACTGGCCAGAGAAGTATTACGCCAAGATGCAAAAGCTGGGCTTCCGCGCCGACGAATTAAGCCCTCACGTTATCGACTCTCGTGAAACAGAACTCGTCAAGGACTTCCGCCAGCTCATCATCCGCTTCCTCGACGAATGGATCAGTCGCATCGCACAGTCCGAGAAGCGCGACTTTGCCGACCGCAGCACTGATGGCGCAAACCTCGACACGGATGAGTTTGGCTACTTCCGTACTCGCAACCTTGTCGATCTGTGGCGCATGCTGCGAGAACAGACTGATGCGGCGGGCAACAGCGAGCGCACAGATGTCGTCGAGGGCGTCATCGACACCATGTTCCAGCGTCTTAAGACTCGCCAAACTGCATGGCAAAAGATGCTCGACGACGAGGCGGACAAGTACACCGGCGCAAACCCCGACATGGAAGGTTTCCAGGCTCTTCAAGATTGGCTTGTAGCCACCGCCAACGACCAAATAGCCTGCATAGATGACAACGAAGAAGCAGGCCGTTTCGGTTACCTCACCTCCTTCCGCGAGAAACTCGCGCCTCTCGTCTCCTCCGCCTACCTCTCCCACGCCGACGCGGAGATTGGCTCCCTTCGCGACGGCTACGTCGACCTCTCCACGCACTGCATCTCGACCTTCGCCACTCTAATTCTGCGCGTCGACTTCCGCTCCGTGATGCCCGACTTCTTCACACCCAAGTGGTACACCAGCACCGCCATGAAGCAAATCGTCGTCACCTTCGAGGAGTACGTCGGCGACTACAAGCTCGTTCTCCACCACTCCCTCCTCGACATCCTCATCGAGGAGATGTCCGACGCACTCCTCGTCGCATACCTCGGCTGCGTCCGCAACCGCGGCGCAAAGTTCCGCCGCCAGGAGCCCTTCCAGGATAAGCTCTTCGAGGACGTCAGCACCGTGTTCGAGTTCTTCACTAGTTACCCCAGCGCCGACGTCGCCGATATCATCAAGACGAAGTGGCGTGTCACCGAGCCGTTCAGCCAGCTGCTTCTCGCAGACAAAGCCTCTGTACCTGACGTGTTTGAGGGGTTTAAAACAGACTACTGGGATCTGCAGCTTAGTTGGGTGGAGGCTGTGCTGCGCTCCAGAGACGATTTCGATAGGGCCCTGCTGAATGGCGTTAAAGCGCGCGCGGCACAGATGGAGATCAACAGGGGACAGGAAACGATTATGAGTAAAGTGAAATAGAAGGGGTTGATGGATGTTACGGGGTAGTGCTATTTTGAAGTGAGCGAGGCGTTGGGGCTGGGTAGCCAAGGTGCGGCTTTTTGCGTCATAGGAGTTTGGAAAATTTATACACGGCGAGGAGACTCGATCACATGGACTCGGTTTATAGTAGTTGAGTAAATTTCTTAACAAAGCAAACTATTTTTGACTAGCTAAACAAGTATTTCCAAAAATCAACACAACTCCTTGACGATAATATTGCCAATCGCCACCCCGTCCGCCGCGCTCCTGGCTCCCTCTTCCCAACCCTCAAAGTACCAACCTACTAATATTCAGACTCCACTCCTGGCTCCCTCCCCTCCAGCTTCCACTTCCCAATCGTCTTCTTCACCGCAAACTTCGTCTCATCTTTTGCGAACTGCAGATTCCTCATCGGCTTCCACTGCATCAAGCCTCTCTGCTTACGATGCAAATCCTTCACATCCGCCTTCGTCTGCACCTCTCCATCCGCAGTAGGTCCCTCCTGATCTCTCGACGTCGTTGTCGCATCCTGGAGCCCCAAATCGCTACTATCATCGCTATCCTCATCATCATACGTATATGCATCACTGCTATGATCACCCCTTCCGCCTTCACCCGGCCCCGCACTAGGTTGCCCTTCATACCCATCGCTCCGCGCACTCCTCGCGCCCTTGTAATCAACAAACTTTGACGGATCCTCTCCAAATGCCCCGCTCCAGTCTGTCCCATCTTTCGAGAGCCACTTTTGCTTATCCTCCTCGTCAGCCTGCGATAACACATCCCGGCCTTGCGTCAGGCTCTGATCATGCAGCTGCTGCACCGCGGGTGGCATCTCCTTTGACACATGCGTCGTTCGCACGCCCTCCGCGTGGCACGCCTCCCACGTCTCCTGCGTCTCGCGGGAGTCGTTGTCGGAGACAAAGCGCGCGTGGTCCTCGTCCGTGCCGGCCTTGAAGCAGCAACGGAACTGTAGGCGTCCAATCTCCTCGATCTTGATGTCGGGGATGCTGTTGAAGTTCTCCTCGGTGATGTAGTTCTGCGTCAACCGCATGCCCTTGTCTGTCTTCCAGATGGGGATGTTGATGGCCTCCTCGCGATTGTCCTCGAGATGGTGCAACCAGATCACAGCGTAGGCATCAACCGAACGACTGCCGGGCTTGCGAAACTCGAAGACGATAGGAGAACGGTAGCGGTACTTGACTGGGAGACGCACGTTGTTCTTGCCACCTTTTTTGGCGATGTCCCAGTAAACGCCGTCGCCCTCGGCGAGCTTGTGGCAGTGCGCGCGCCCGATTCGGCCGGTGCTACCTCCTGTGCGCATCTTCAGCTTCACGGCGGACTGGTATCCAGTTGCTATTATTTTAGGAGACCGGAACTCGAATGTGCCAACATCCCAGCCTAATTGGTTTGGTGGCAGTTTTGTCTCGACACTGCGGAAGAGAAGTGAAATGCGAACACGGCCAAACCCAATACCGCCATCCAAGGGATACCATCTTGTAACCTGGGAGCTCGTTTGTAGAATGTCCGACAGCTTCAGCGGCACAACGCCCAAAATAGGATCGTGTTCCCTCATCCGTTGATCCCTAACAGTAACAGTGACGATGCCAGATCTCCAGTCCCTCATGAAGCGCTCTGTACCAGCGTTAAAGATGGGCTTGCTGCTAACAACCTTTGCACGGGTACGATAAACCTATCAACTAGTTAGTATTTTTACTACAGCAATATTCAAAGTTTACACTTACGAGTTCATCATTGTATAAGATCGTACAGTAACTGCTCGGTAGCTTCTTACCCTCCTCTTCCTTTGTTTCTCCACTCGGCCGGGCGGGTTCGAATTCTCGACCCTTCCTATTGCCATTGCTCCCCTGAGTATTCTCCAACTCGAGGTTGACAATCTGATGGATGATAACGCTGCAAACGCCGCTTGGCCACAATGGGTCAGGAGGCGTGTGAACGACAGCATCTTCCTCTGGGCTATCCAAGGACCCCTTTGCATCTTGTAGCGCTGGGTTCTCTCTCAAATTATCCGGAAGGTTGATATCCTTCCCGTGAGTCCTAAGAGCAGGACGCATCTGAGGCTTGGAAAAGTACCCAACCTCCCACATAAGCTCCCCAGGCATTGAGCTCTCGGCCTTTGTGCCACGGAGTTTGGATACTTGTGGGTACATCTTGCCGGGATGTTGGATCATCTTTTGCATGGAGATTTCGACCTTTCCAACGACATCATCGGCGGTGGATCGATCAGAGTCCCAAAGTTCCATCGACAACTGTTCATCGGCCTTGATGAGATCAGGAGTAACCAAAAGAGCGCATGTTTCTTCCCAAACAGGGTTGAGGTCGTCTTGAATAACGCGGGTGCAGTACATCGGCTTGCCATACTTGGAGAAGCTGACGGTAATATAAGGATCACTCCCGCCGCCTTCGCTGCCACGGCGGTCCTGTTTACTAAGACCAGTCGCCTTATGAATTCTAATCCAGAGGATACCGAGTGCTTCAACATCTTTCTGGATGTCATCGCCCTGGAGCATCTTGGCCATGTCGAGAGTCATTGACTTTGGAGCAACATACTCAGCTGCTGCTGCTCCAATGGCGTAGTTGACAAATTTCGAGATAAGAGGAAGATTTAAAATATTGACGTTCGACTCAAGCATTGGCATACAGCCTGCTTGTACCTTTGGAAGGCCCATAAGCGTGAATGTGAGGGCCTTGAGGAATGGTGGCTCAGGAGACATCTGGAGGCGGAGACGAACAGTGCCCACGAGACCTTGCAGCTCAACCCAGATCGGTAGAGGAACACCAAACAAGCCTTTAACTCCAAGGTAGAAGACGAGCTCCATATGCATGTTTTTCGCCTTTGATGAGACACCCTTTCCGGTTGGCTTGGCATGGTACGCAAAGGAGCATTCGATATTGTAGTAATCTCCGCCCTCTTCATCCGCCGCAACTTCTTGGGGGTCCTTTTCCTCAGAGTTTTGCCTGTGGATGTCGTCCTTCAACTCTTCCACATGATGATCGGGTAGGGCCCTAAGGCTCAAGATTCGGATTGGGTTGCTGCCCTGGTTTATTTCTGCGACTCGGACGTTCTCGATGATGCCAGGAACTGAGGCTTGCATGACATCTTCCAGGGTATCGGCCACACTGGCAAACATATCTGGGTCGATTAGGCCCCAAACAACGCCGAGTAAGGTATTCATCCATTCGACTGATTCTGGGATTAGGTTTGCGACAGCCTAGAAAATTGTAGTCAGCACAGTCCATCGAGGAGGGAATGGTAGACTAACTGTCTCGCCCCGCTCTTGCTCACTCGACCACTCTTGGTCTCTGCCAGCCCGTACAACAGCCTTCATCCACAGAAAGATGCCCGAAGAGACACACATACCCAGCGGGATAAGACCGTAAAGTGCTCCCCCGAACATCTTTCCCAGTATCACTATGGCTACAAGCACGCCAATACATAGAATTTCAGTCCGCTTCTCTAGCGCCTCAAACATTGGCTCGTAACTGACCGAAGGCGTCGGATGGAAAAGGATATTCGTTTTTTCACCCTTGATCGGTACATCAGATGTGCTGCCTGGGTGGATGGGATCTGGCGGCGCTGTAACATCTTGCGCGTGGCTGTACTCTTCACCGGATTGAGTCTTGTCGCTTTTCATCGTCGTTGGTTTCCCGAGGTTCGCATTGGGCACGGAGAGATTTGGATTGAGCGCGGCATCCATGAAGTGGTCATCGACATCCTCAATCTGCACCTGGTGGCCAGTCGTCGGATCCGTCACTGTCTTCCGGGAGCTTGTAGGTGCTGCTGGCGTCTTGTTCTTGTGAGCTTGGACTTCGCCTGATTGCGCCTGCTGAGCCATTATTTGCGCATCGCGCGTCTTCTTGTCCCGGTCCATGTTCTCAATGAACTTTTGGATATTGGGCACTGGGTTGCGCCCAGAGTAGTGCCCCCCAGGCGCGAACTTCGCGTCGCCGGACGACATGGTGAACGTGGCAGTATCCTGCCAGTATTGAATAGTTTCAATGGGGCTACTTTCTGAATTCAAGCAGTTCGTTCCCCACGCCAAGTGCAAAGTGGTTCCGTCACTCTTGATTTGGGGTTATCATATGATGCCCACCAGCACTTCAAAGACGTGTATATAATGTGATAATGGGAAGAAGGGACGGAGAAGCTGTTAGAGCTGGAATTGAAGGCCACTAAAAGCCCTAATTACCATTCCTTTAACATATATAGTCGAGTACAGGCTTCTGGAGAGGATTCTGCTGCTGTCATAGGTGAATTGCCAAGGTGGTTTGCTGGTTTGCTGGTTTGCTGGTTCGCTGCGTGGGGTTGGATCTGGACCTTGGATTTTGTGACGTCATATCCCTCCTCCAAGGCCTTTCAAAGTATTTGAGCCACAGCAACGATAACAAGATAAGGTTAAAACCAGGATAAAGCCACCAAGACTGTGGCTTATATCTCACTAAACATACAGTAGTCTCTTAAAATATGGACTTTTGACCGGAAATGATCCAGAACCGACCAAAAAGAGGAATTTTGGTTTCGGCTTTGCGAGGTTGGAGATTTCCGCTTCAGGTATTCCAAAATGAAGCGCTTGCGATGAACCAGGCATTGGGTTGTCGATCTTTCTTCCCAGTTCCTGGTATTTGCGTCATTGCCCGCCAGGACAACAACCAAGCAAAGCCTCAATATACTGCACGAGTAATAGTAACCGAAGGCTAGCCAAGGTACGAATAGTTTACATTTCTGTATGCTCTACGGCCTTTTTCCTACCACCCCTTATATACGTTATGTTATATACAAGGTCGAATTTGAGATTTGAGATTTGAGATTACCACAAGACGCCGCCCAATGTAAATCGCTGCCAAAGCCCATCAATGCCGCTCTATATCAGACAGTTAGTTGCACAGCGGAACAAATCATGTTCATGTCACGGCCAATGGCGACAGCTGGCCATTCTTGCCATATCTAGCTTCTACACAGAACATTAGCCCAGTCGACATCAAGAGTGACCTCCGGGAAAGACTCACTGAAGAACGTATAACTCAGCGTCACCTGCTCAATCCCCTTCATGTTCGGGTCATTCACAAACTCCGGGTCGATGTAGAAGAACACCGGCATATCCACCGTCTCCCCAGCATTCAGTCTCTGCTCCTCGAAACAGAAACACTGGATCTTGCTGAAGTGCGGCGCTACCTGCCCAGGCGTCACGCTGTACGTCGCTACCCCAATGATATCTTCCGACGACTTGTTCGTCGCCGTGTAGAACGCCAGCGCCGTCTCGCCGGGCAGAACTCGCACCTCGCGCTGCTGCGGCGTGAAGCTCCAGGGCAGGACGTCGGAGACCGAGCCGTTGAAGGTAACCCGGATACGCTTGGCGCCCACGACGGGCCGGAGCGATTTCGAGGGGTCGTCGGTGTTATGCGCTGCGGATTTGATCGGCTGGCCGCCAAAGCCTGTCGTTGCGCAGATCTAGGATGAAGGTGGTCAACTCATATTCTGTGACAATCCCGAGGGGTAACCCACCATTTTATACAGAGGCACAGAGCCGTACGAAAGGGCGACGGTTCCCAAAATAATACTGAGGGTATAAAACCTGGACAAAGTCAGCACAAAGCCCGACTCAGTAACCAGTGACTGCATACATTGTCGACGTATTCTTCTTCGCAAACGGCGCCCTCATCTGCTCCATCGTCGGCGCCGTATTGCTCCCCCGCGGCTTCGAATCCCCGGAGATGCCTCTCACGGGCCGCCGGATGGGTGTCCGCGCACACGATCTCCACGCGCTGGCAGCATTTCGAAGACCGAGTCTCGAGAAGACCTGGGGAGGGGCGTTCATTGTAGGCGGGTGAGGGGAATTTAGTGTGTCAATTCGTCAAGTAACCGTCTCCATCGCGCACCTTGATGATCGTTTTCAAGCTTCTGAATTATTGTCAATCCCCAAGCCGAGTACCAAGCAAACGGATAATTGATTATCCGGTGCGGGCCACAATCGCTGGAGGTGGTCACGTGAGCGGTAACGTCCAGATCCAGAAGTTGCGACTCAATTTTGAGAATGAACGATCCATGACAAGGCTGATAGTTGGGAAGGGGCAGACGACATGCTCGACGGAAGGTTTTGGTTGGTTTATAAGACAACCACACAATCGTGGAACTTGATTTTCCAAAACATTCATATTGTAGGGCTTGATGTGAGAAACAATTGTGACTCCAACTTTCAGCAATAATTGACCGAGACCCCCACTAACGAAATATACGAGGCAGAGGCTTTCATTAGATAGCACACGCCGCTATTCTAATCACAACACCACCACTCATAAATGCCTACAATCCCAACTCCCCCAGCGCCCATCCCATCAGCCCCTCCCCCAGGACAAACCGTCCTATACAACGTCTACCGCATCTATATAGCCCAAGGAACCGGACCCCTCCACCAAGGGATTGCTCTCGTCCCCGCTCAACTCCAATCCCAAACCGCAGGCCGCTTCTACCACGTCACAGGCACCGTTGGTCTGGGCATGGACTACCAGTGTCGGCCTGCCGAAAAGTTTGGCCTCAACCCGGCGTTCAAAAATGCGGATCTGATATTTCAGATGCCAAAGTTCTTGCTGGCGGAGTTTGAGGGTATTGCGAGCAGTGTGCCGCCGCCGCATGATCCGAGGGTGCTGTTGGAGAGGAACCCGGAGCCACCAGCGAGGGACTGTGGCACTTGGGTTATAGAGGTTTTGGAACAGACGAAAGCGCTTTTACGGGACAAGGGGGTGGATTTATGAGTTCAAGGGTCTAGTTTTACTTGGCGTTCGAAGTATGACTAGGTTTTATTATATTTCTTGCGTTGTGGGCTTATATGTCACGCTATATTCATCGTCCCATCTTTGGACTTTTAGAGTCGCGCGAGTAGACTTAGCTGATGTTCTATAATACCCTACGTACAAGCTCTAAACCTATGATTTACTATATACAGGCCAGTCTTATCAAACATACCCTTGACGAAAGGTTTGAATTCCACGAAGCGGTGGTAAAGTTCGTCAGGGACAGGACCTTGTAGTTAGATCTGGTTGGCTTGGAAACTGCAGCGAGTTAGTTCTGGGATGGTGATTGGGGTGGCCGTAAAGGTTCTTGGAGACTGAGCGGACTTACTCGTATCTTTCCACCTTGGACTTCAAGTTTCCTTGCTTTTGGTACGTCGGCATCTCCGTTGTGAACTCTCCTCATTTGTATAGGAAGGTTTTGGTTGGTCTGGCCTTACCCTAGGACATAAGAAATCTCGAAGCAAGTCCTATGCGCAAGCAGCTTCAAGATCTAAGTCTTGAGACAGACATGATGCGGGTTGCAAAAACAGCAGAGCTGGAATTCGAGGAGTTTAGCTACATTGATAAGGACGGGAAACTCACCGATTCAGGATCCAGCTGGCTTGAGCCATTAGCTACATATTTGCAGGAGCACTTTGGAGCCTTGAGTGTCCAGGAGTCGTTTCCGTACATCCTTGTATGGTGCGAAGATGCAGTACCGACACCTTCCGACCGCCCGTTCAAGATCGCTGGCCTCGATCGCGGTTTGGCTTGTAGATGGGAAAGATGGCGACCCTAAGGTAAGATAGAAGTCTTATTTTCCTTCTATACTATAATAAGCATTTACTAAGTTTTATTATAGGATATAAATATAGGAAATCAAGGCAGTTGGGAGAGCCATTTCATATCGCTTGATCAGGAGCTTCTCGACGATCTTCAGCCATTCCTCATCCCGAAGACCACGACTTTATGGGCTATCTTGGAGAACCATTTTCCAGAGGCACTTGCATTATCGTTTATCTCGCACTACATCATTGTCGAATTAAAGGAGACCTCCTTCGAGGAGTACAAAGAACGCATACGGGCCTTGCCTTTTGGCATTTTCAGTACACGGGTAGCTCTAAGATACCACAACGGGCCAATAAAAGGCAAGGAGTTCAAGAGGCTAAAAGAGCCATTCCCAACAAAGGTTGATGGAGTATTTGATGACACCGACTACGTCAAGTCTCACGGGAAATTCTACCCTGGTACAATGCTATCTTCGATAAACGAAGGAACGATTACATCAGGCATCTTCGTCCAAAAGGAAGAAAAGGTTGGGTTTACCGTCGCGATCCATTGTTGGGGCAAGCAGCTTGACTTGGACGTCGAACTTGGCCACGCAGATTATACCGTTAAACAGGGCGACTGGAAATCTGGAACAGAGGTGGGGGTTATTACAGAAAGGATCGGAAGCACAGATATTGGAATTGCGGATGTGAAGACTCCATTTAGCAACCGCTTTCTCGACCTTAATGGTTCTGCTTTGAGCCTACTACCTAGCAAGGATATAAAGATTGTGAACGAGAATTTCTGGATCGACACTTTTGCTACAGGACCACAGCTACTTGCAAGTACAGGCCGAAGAGTCTTCAAGGCTAACAGGAGGGGGACTGATCTCTTCGGTGAAATAGGCGATAGTCTATTGCCAGGAACCTATATACGCCTCGATCAAGGAGTCTTTTCGACTTCTGTGCCAGAGAATAATGGAAACCCGAAAATCCGCGAGGGCGTATGCGGTAGCGCTATTATTCGTGCACCCCCGGTGATATCTCCCCGTCAGGCTACTGCGCCCTCAGGATCGTCACCTACTGAAGAACTTACGGGATACAACAAGCTGTTGTCCTCGAAAGACACAACCGGAGAAGTCGCTGGATTCATGCATTGGTCTGACTGCCAGTCTCTGTACAACAGTGAAAACTTGTTGTGCTTCGCCGATTCCGTCGACGGATTAATTAAGGATGGAAAATTGTGCCGGTGCAAGAGGAACCCAAAGCCGGTGGGAGTAGCTTAGTGGATGAGTCTGATCCATTCGTCTAAGGTTCTCGGTATAAATGATATTGCTCTATGTTGTTGGGGTTCTCATCGGTTATGTCTGCCTTACGGATATGTTTTTGGGATAAGGGCGCGTAGGGCAAGGTCGGATTCATGGCATTAGATTTTCGATTTGTGGTCTTGGTGATAGTAACCAACAAGAGCAAATATAAGTCAGCTCTGAAAACACTCGTCTCCTAAACAATCAAATGCTGACTTGTGACTTGAGCCGAAATAAAAATACGAGTGTGGTAGATCGGCAATCCAGTCACTACTCGCCCATATCGCGAGTAAGCACATATGTAAAACTGTATACTTGAGAAAACCAAAGCTACCACAAGGGCTAAACCTGCACTTGATTATACATATACCCGATTACGTACCCTGACACAAAGCTATATACAAGAAATATCCCACCACCATCCCACCGTCTATACCCCCCTTAAATCGAAATAAAGAATGGCTTATCCCCTTCCCCTTGCTTCACCCTCGCGCGCTGCACAATAGGATCCACGCATGCATTCCTGATGCGCTCCGTTGTCGCGGGGCTGTCGAGGTATAACATGCCATCTTCGATCTCTGCGGATCCTTGTGGTTGTAATGCGTCGGCGGCGGCGAGGGCTGCATCCGGGGTGGTTGCTGTGGTATCATCTGAGACGCTACTTGGCTCACTAGCCACCGCAGATTCATCTGACTCTCCGCTCGTGGTTTCGCCGTTGGATGCTTCCCCGATAGTCGCTTCTTTCTCCTCCTCGTCCGCTGCGTGGCCATTGACAGCAACCCCACTCACTTCTCCATCCGCCGCACCCGCCACGGCCCCATTCTGTAGCCCCCTTGCCACAAACCTCTTCGCCTCGACCCCCCACTGCTTCCTCCCCGCCCGAATGGCATCCCTGATCGCGAAGAAAACCACACTCCCCAAAAACAGCGGCGGCTCTCCCACTCCCCTACTCCTCCCAATAGTCCTCAGCTCTTTCCATTCGACGTCCTTCAGCAGACTAACATTAAACGTCTGCGGTACGTCCCTAAATCCGGGAATCTTATAGTTGCCCGGGCCACGCGTCGCCAGCTGCCCTGCCATCGGGCCTCCGCCAAACCACAACGACTCCTCCATCGTGAAGAGGCCAACTCCCTGCACGAAGGCGCCCTCGACCTGGCCGTAGTCGACAGAGGGGTTGATACTGCGGCCGACATCCATGAGTACATCCGCACGGATGCACGTCCACGATCCGGTGAGGGTATCGATCTCGACCTCAGCGGTGGCAACGCCCTGAGTGAAGTAGAAAAACATCTTGCCCTCATTCTTACCCCAGGTGTACCCAATCTCGGGAGTGCGGTAGTAGCCCTGCGCAGAGAGGTTGACGCGGGAGAAGTATGCGGCATGGGCGAGCTGAGCCATGGTAGCCTCAGGCCCGAGCTGGGTCTTGAAGGGGGCGAGGCGCTCGTTGAGCTGGGCGCAGGCATTGTAGATGGCGTAGCCGTTGAGATCGCTAGAGGCGCTGGCAGCTGTGGATGAGGTGTTGGCAACAGTGTTGGTACCGGTTTCCGAGATATGAACGCTATCCAGTGGAACGCCGAGAGTCTCAGCAGCGATCATGCACATCTTGGTGTGCAGACCCTGGCCCATCTCGGTGCCGCCGTGGGCAAGCAGCACGGAGCCGTCGTGGTAAATGTGCACGAGGGCACCGGCCTGGTTAAGGAATAGTGCGGTGAAGGAGATACCGAATTTAGTCGGGACGATGGCGAGGCCACGCTTGCGCCACTTGTGAGTTGCGTTAAACTCGTCGACAGCGACACGGCGCTCCTCGTACTTTGATGACTTGCGGATCTGGTCGTACATGAGTGGGATATGCCAGTCCTGTAGGGCCTGGTTGAAGTGGGTGATCTCCATGGGCTTGTACATATTGATCTCGCGCAGCTTCTCTGCTGGGATGCCGAGACGGTCCGCCGCCTCCTCAATGTACGTCTCTGCAACGAAGAGGCCCTGCGGCCCACCAAAGCCGCGGAAAGCAGAGTTTGACATGGTGTTAGTGCGTGCGATGCGGCCACGGACATGTACATTCGGGATGGCGTAGCAGCCGTCAATGTGGGAAAGGGCGCGCTCGCAGACAGCGCCGCTGAGATCCTGCGACCAGCCCCCGTTACAGATAACCTCGGCATCGAGGGCCTGAAGCTTGCCGTCGCTGTTGATGGCGATCTTCCACTTGGTGAGGAAAGGATGGCGCTGACCGCTCGTCATCATGTCCTCGTCGCGGTTGAGCATGCAGCGCACGGGACGACCCGTCTTCTTCGCCGCGAGCGCCATGATGGAGCTCAGCTGCACCGAACGAGTCTCCTTGCCGCCGAAGCCGCCGCCGAGACGCTTGACTCGGCACACGACCTTGTTGTTGGCAACGTTGCAGACCTGTGCAACATATGCTTGTCTGTGACTGTTAGTAGTGAGGTATGTCTGGCGAACGAACTACTTACGTCTCTGTTGGATTCTGAGTGCAGGCAAAAACCTCCATCTCGCCGTCTTCCGGCTTCGGCACAGCGACACACGCATTAGTCTCAAGGTAGAAATGCTCCTGGCCTCCCATCCTCGTCGTGCCCGAAATGACATGATCTGCCTCCGCAAACGCCTTCTCGGTATCACCGGTCTTGATGAACCTGAACTGCTCGAAATAGCTCTCCTTCTCGATAGCCTCCTCGATAGTATATATGGCAGGCAGCTCTTCATACTGCACCTTTACTGCTCTCGCACCCGCAGCAGCCTCGTTTGCTGTACTAGCAAGGATAACACCAATAGGTTGGCCACAAGTGAAGACTTCATTCACAGCGAAGAATACCTCATCTCTCACCGGTGCACCCCACCAATTCGCCTCTGGACTAGGCATATCCGTATGGTCTAGATAGTCCACCACACCCGGCAACTCCAGAGCCTCCGATGTGTCAACAGATATGAGTTTCGCTCGCGCCTTGGTCGATAGGACCAAGCACCCATACAACTCATTCCTCTGTACCGGGATATCATCAGTGTATTGCGCCTGGCCCGTACACTGCTTTAGTGCGGCAACATGTGGCTGCGCCCGGCCCATGATCATCTTCTCATACGCAGCTGTGGCGTCGTGGTCCTGCTCACCGCGAGAAATTTCACGCTCAATCTCACCAACAGCCTCAAGGTCCGCAGCGTCATTGCCAAGCTTGATGAGCACCTCGTGGTAGAAGCGGTAAAAGAAGCTCATGGCAAGGGTCTTGCGGTAGGTCGCCATCCCACCGGGAACGCCAAACTTGAGATCAAAGTCCTGCTCGAGAGCGCCCATGACGCCTTCGAGCGTGGCAGGATTAGTCCACTTTTTGCCGATGAGGAAAGCGTCTGCCTTCTTCGCGGAGATAGTGAGAGGCGCCATTCCGCCGTAGACGAGGTTGACACTCTCAACGTCGTGCGTCTCGCTAAGCTTAACGCGCAGGGCAGCAGTGACGATGGCAATATCATCATCCTTCCTCTTCGCCTGCTTATACGAGCTGGTATACTCGTTCGTCGCCGTGACAGGGATCCGAAGACTGGCGATGATAGCGCCCGCTGGGAGCGCAGTGGTACGATACGACTTGAAGAACTCCGTCATCGGGATCTCCGTATCCTCCTCAAGTGTCTTCGCCACTAGAATTGCATTCGCTGCGACCAACACGGGGTTCAAATCACTGATCGGACTAGCCGTCGCCAGATTACCTGCTGGCGTTCCAACATTCCTAATTTGTCTTCCGGCAAAGTACTGCAACTGCCTATGCATATTTGTAAACACCTGTCCCTTCTCGGGTCCATAATGCTCAACAGCCTTCAGCGAAATAGTTTCCAGGTCTGTCAGCGTGATGTTCCCACCAATCTCCAGATGGTCGTCGTGGAACTCAAACTTTCGCAGTTCCGGGATATCCCCGACGAACACCGAGGTGGAGTACTGCATCGCCTTAAACTTGATCTCGATCTGGGTCTCGCTGCTGCCGCCAATAATCTTGGCTGACGGCAGCGCGTTCTTGATGCGCAGGAGTTGGTCGACAGTGACGGGGCGGTACCAGCGCTTCCGCTTGTTGCCGAAAGTCAACGGCTTGAACTCATACTTTGTGAGGGCGGGTGGGAAGATGAGTTGGGTGTCAGGGTTGTACTCGATGAACCCAGGCGGCGTGAAACGCTTGATCGGTTGGTCATCGTCCGCAGGCTTGCTCTGGCAGCAACCACCGCCCCCTTCCTTCTCCATACAGCACCCACCACCGCCGTTTGTTTTGGCCTTCGCGCAGCCAGTCTCGGCACTGAATGTACGAGCCGCTTCCAGAATAGGTCGGTATCCCGTGCAGCGGCATAGGTTCCCATCAAAGGCTTCCTCGATAGAATGCTCAGAAGGTTGATCTTCATTCCTCAGTAGCGCATACAGGCTCATCACAATCCCCGGCGTGCAGAACTGTTATCTCGTTAGCCGTATCCTTACTTATTGCCCTTGACAGAAAATGAGAAAACCTACCCCGCACTGACTCCCGTTCCCCTTAGCAATGCGCTCCTGCACACTATGTGGCTTCTCGACGTTTCCGATCCCCTCCACTGTAATGACATGCTTCCCATCCACGCTCACGAGCGGCGCCAGACACGCATTAACGCTGGCGTGGTAGATCTTTTTCGTTGTAGGATTCCACTGACTGACGACGACGGTGCATGCGCCACAACCGCCCTCAGAGCATCCCAGCTTCGTGCCGGTGAGCCCGATGCCACGGAGGTACTCGAGTAGGGTGATCTCGGGGTCGATGTTGTCAAGGTTGACGCGGGTGCCGTTGAGGAAGAAGCGGAGGGTTGTGTCGTAGAAGGCGGTCACATCGGCGAGGGTTGTGGAGGCCTCCGCGGGGTTGGCCGGGGTGGCAGAGACGGCACTGGGCGCCATGGCGAATGGAGTTTGGGATAGTGAGTTGGTGTTGATGTTGTTATGCTCGCGCGAGGCGTCGGGAGGAGCAGTCTCACTCCACTGACAAAGCAAGGGCGAAAGTAAAAGTGAGACACGAGGGTATCACGAAGGAGCAACAAAGAGCTGGGTATATATATAGATACAAGTGCATCAGAACAGGTGATATGAGAGGATGAGCAGCATAGCTGGACGCAATCGATATATGTATAAAAAGGGCAAAATAAGAATGAGGGGAACGGAGATATTAGGAAAGAGAGAAGAGAATAGTTAGTCTTTTGGTTGATAATGCGGGGTGGAGAGTGAGGAGGAGTTAGTTTTTTGATAGCATTGCCACCCTCGGTGTGGGGAGAGCTCCGATAAGATATGCAGCAAGATAAAGTATGAAGGCGGCGACCTCCGACTTTCTACCCTTGCCTGAACCTCTCTAGCGCATATATCACGTGATATATGCCATAATAGAGTGTCACGTGTGCTGATCTCTCCATCGACGAGGTGAGAAAGTGAGAAGTGAAGAATGGGGAAAACCGGAGACTCGAAATTCATTCAAGATCGATGCTGATACTACGACCTTAATTCCCGCATATTTCATTTTCAGCCTCACACATTCGATACGTAACCTTTTCCAGGACAGAACGGCCGAGGCTAATGTGAGCTATCTGCTCCTGCGACGGGATATCTCGTTGCTCCTCGTCCTTGAATGTCGTATTTGCCAGCCATGCTTGGCGGAGATATCCTTCTCGCTCTTCCGGATCTTTGCCGACTTCCGCCACAGTCCCTGCGTATTTGATAATCATGGCGTTGAGGAGAAGACGGCACACCCGGCCATTGCCGTCCTCGAACGGATGGATGCACACAAACGCTGTGGAAATTCGGCAACCAAGATCAACGGCGTCGATGTTTCCAGTGTCCTCTGCTATCTTAATTCTCTCGTTAGGCTCAGCGACGAGGTTTCTCATAAAAAGCTTGACGGATTTGCCACGAACGAATTTGGATGAGAAGAGGGGGACTTGCTTCCTCTCTGGGACAGGTCGGTTGGGTTTGAGCCGCTTGCAATCTTTGACACGTTTTTCGTATTCTTCGTCTGTTTCGAGGCGCAGTCCATGGCTTGCTGCCTCGTCAGACTCTCTGTATATGCCTCCCGATGCTTCATGCTCCGAAAATCGCATGAGGATTCGATGTGTCTTCTTTATGATATCCTCATCAAGGGTAGTATCTTGCAGCACGATCGTCTCTAGGAGGTATTTCGCAGCTAATGCATGCTGAACGATTTCATGTCTCGACCGTAGGACAGATTGTAAGTCAGTCGCCCGACCACTTGTCGAAAGCTCTTCAAGCTCTTGTGCGTATTCATCTGATCTCTCGTCGATATCTTCGACATTTGGTATCTGGCCTGCGAAGACTTGGCGGCAAAGCCGATCTGTAATTCCGATAGCCCCTCCTACCACCTCAACTGCATTGCTCCCGAATATTACATCAGTGAGCCCGGCAATAATACTATCTGCTAGCTTTCCAGATGTTGTTGGAGCGCTTCCTTGGCTCAGTTCCTGGCACAGTGGTGCCTGAATTTCCGACATCGAAGCCCTCTGTTCATCTTTGCAGTAGCTGAGGATTGTGAAATGAGATATGTACTATGTTGGTGAGATGTAAAAAAACTAGGAGTCTGTAAAAATTATAGTATTTTCTGCTTATTGGAAGGAAGTTTATTAAACATGATTGACAGTTTATGAAATAAATTATGACTAATTCCCGGATTGCCAACTTACGATAAGCTAAACTAAGCACTGCGTTCCTGTTTATATCGTACCATTTTGTTATATCTCCATCGTCTACATTGGAGCTCTCACTTGATAGAAGCTCGGAGCTTACACGTGATTGACAGGAACGGATAAACATCAACGTCACGTGATAGATTCTTCAATCCACAAATCGGGCTGGCTTACTTCCCGCCATTCCGCACTGGCCCACTCTTTACACCGCCCACTTTTTCGGCCACAGCCCCACATAACATGCCTCGTCATTAGCAATTCTGCCAGGCACATGCCAGATGCAGATGGGATTTTATTTCTATATAGAGCTGGAGAGTAGAGTATAAAGAGTATAGGAAGTTCGTTTGCATATCTATACGCATGCAGTGACTATATCTATATTATATATTTGGATTTTGCTAAAAAACGCTGCAGAAGAAGAATATTTTAGTCTAAATCAGTACTTGCAGGGTAGAAAAGGTACGACTGTGGCAAACCGAAAGCACACACGCGACCACTTCCCACTTCGCACGTCTCCCCACTTCCACTTGTGGGTGCGTGCGGTGCGGTGCTTGTGCCCAACTGCGCTATGTACAGTACACTAGAGAATAGAGTACCAGTACCGCTTTACGCTTTACGCTGTGACCTGGGAGCGAGCGATACGGCGGTTAAATGGTCTTAGTATCAATATTATATATATAGATACATATGTATGCAGCAGTAGCAGCAGTGAAAAAGAGTAAAAAGAGTATGAAGCCAATATTTTGTTGGAGCTACTGTACACTACAGTAGTTTCAAACTCAGTATGGTAGTATCATATAGTAGATTAGAGATAATGCACTGCCGCGCGTAGGGCAATAGAATACTCTAGATCGGCCTCGGCCCAGGACTCCGTGCGTGCATGCGTGCGTCCGTTAGTTAGTTTTGGCTTCTGCATGTCAGTCCTGGTCAGTCCTGGTCAGTCCTGGTCAGTTCTTGGTCAGTAGAGAGTCAACCTATCTAATGAGTTTAGTGAGTCCTAGTGGCAGTCACGCCTTAGTTCAGTGGAGTGAGATATGGAGACAGCACGGACGCGGACAGACAACAGTGACATTTATGGAGTCGATAATGGAGTCAGTTATGGAGACGGCTATGGAGATGGTTACGGGATATGAGTCGTACTCAACAAATTCTGCCCCTTCTTCCCCTTCTTCCCCTTCTTCCCCTTCTTCCCCTTCCTTTTACCGATAAGCGGAGGCGGCAGAATGGATCTACTTTAGTCCTAAAGAGGTAGTTGGTGCGAATATCCACTCGCCGGGGGGGTGGTTGCGCACCGACAAGACACCACGTGACACCCACAGCACGTGCACGTGCATTCGCAAGCATCTTGGCTAGTATTAGTACCGTACCAGTTAGTTGCCAGTAGTAAATCGCTTGGTATGTCGTCATCATGATTCTAAGCAAAAAACACAACACGGCATAGCATAGCCACGAAATATGTGAATACAATATGTAGATATATAGTAAAATATCCAAAATATCCAGAATATCCAGAATATCCGCCTCGCCCCTCACACAGCTGAAAAATAGAAGAACTAAAACTAAAAACCAATATTTGTTACCGGCGTCTCTTATCGGCCAACAACCACGCCGAGATTCTACCACCCCACCACCCAAAACCGTCTTAGCCTCGTTTGGCGTAGATTAGCCGATCAAGGGTCAAGGGCGCAAGGACCAACCACAAGGGTCCCCACCCCCAGC
>JPJV01002306.1:0-15284 GCA_000750745.1 Pseudogymnoascus sp. VKM F-4281 (FW-2241)
CCCCATCAGCCGCAACAACAATTACAACCACCTCTTCCCTTCGCAGCACTCTGGTTTCCGCGAGCCCTCCGACTCGGAGGAAGATCCGATCCGTCCGGACTCGTCAGGGGGATACAGCCCGCCAGCGTGGCGCCGCACCGCGGGCGCAAGAAGCTCAGGCTTCTGGAATAGACGTGATAATATCCTTCACCGCGGCGGCAAGAGTAGGGAGGCTAGCCCTGAGACGTGGGAGAGTGCTGATGAGGGTGATGCAACGCTCGCAGCTGCGGCGCGAGTACGGCTACCCACTGGGAGCTTAAGTCCCGAGAAGAGGCGGAGTCCGAGTCCAGAACCGTTTATGGGTGGAGGGGATTTCGGGCGCGCATTCGGGGGCGTGAAGAAAGAGGAGGGTAGTGGGGTGGTGCCGCTGGCAACTATCCCAGAGAATCCTAATAACTGTAAGTTTCTCATTGACTGCATAGGAATGCAGGTCGGTGTTCCCGTTGTCTAAGTTGGTCTGACTGTTTCAGATATTCGTTTTGCCGTGCGCGCAGAGGTACAGCACAGGACGGAGCCATTTGAGAACGCCCTGGCGGTAGCTACACGTAAATTCGACAGTGTGACAAAATCCTGGACCTCTCTCATCACCACCATCCTCGTGGCGTTTCTCTCCCTCCTGGCCGTGAAATCGATATTCACGCCCGCCGCCCCCCAACCCGTCCCCGACCTCGTGAAAGTTGCCAGCCTCGCGAAGGCCTTCGAGCCCCTAATATTCTACTCGGAGCATGGGATTCAGCAAATCGCCGACCTGCAAGCCACCAGCGTCGCCGTCTGGGACCTGGGCGAGTCCGTCCGCTCCGCCAACATGACATCCGCGCCCATCATCGTGCGCGAGCTGGACGGCCTTAGCGACTCCCTCAAAACGCTCGCTATAGAACTCACCCGCTTCTTCGCAAACGTGGACGGCGATGTGGACGGCATCCTCATCGTCATGGACTGGGCCAAGCGCGAACTCGCCGCTCTGCCTGCCGCCCCACCTTCCCCCCTATCTGCGCTCGCTACCAACACCCACGCACTCCTCTCCCGCCTTCACGTCCTCGAGTCCTCCCCAGGCAACCCGACAGCTTTGGGCCACGCGGCGCTCGCGCTCTTCGGCCCGACACCCCCGCAGCGCACGGCAGCGGCGCTGGGGCGTGCGTTCCGTGAGTTCGTGGGCGTGCTGGAGGAGGCGATCCAGGCGGAGCTTGAGCACGCCGCCGCGCTATTCGCGCTATTCGAGGCGGTGGACCGGCGATTTTTGAATGTGGCAAGGGCTGTGGCTAGGGAGAGTGACGAGCAGGAACGGGGAGAGAGCGAAATGCTGGCTAGTTTGTGGACGAGAGTTTTGGGGGGGAATGCGGCTGGGTTGCGGAAGTTTGAGATGAATAGGCGGTTATTGGGGAGTGTGAGGGAGAGGACGGTTAGGAACAAGAGGGTGCTTGTGGATCATAATGGGAAGTTGCTGGCGCTAAGGGCGAATTTGGAGATGTTGAGGATGAGGCTTGTTAGTCCGCTTGTGAGGGCGGGAGAGGGGAGTACGATTGGGGTTGAGGAGCAGATTAGGGGATTGGAAGGTACTTATGAGTATTTGAGGGGGGTGAGGGAGAAGCAGAAGGGGAGGTTGATGGAGGTGCTTTATGGGTCGGGTAAGGGCAGGTCACGGATCGTGGCAGATGAGGAAGGAAGGGAGATTGAGGGGGGGTGGGAGAGGACGTAGATTAACAGGGTGTTTCTGGATTTGCTTGGGGCGCTTTAATAGGACAGGCGGGTTGGGCATGGAGTTTTGTTCATGTTTATGTTTATGGAGTCGGGCGGTTGGGAGAGTGTAGGGGTATATTATGGCTGTATATTTGATGATGAGCTGTGGAGTACATAGAAGAAAGCTATATTGGCTACTGAGAACAGATACTCGATACTTGAATCCAAATAACTAAATATGAGTATCCCAGCCATGACCCACTACCGTAGACCCTCTCTCAACAACCACTTGCTGGGCATATCTACTTCAAGACCACAAATTAACTTCGAGCCTGGCCTTAATGTCGACCTACTACCCGTCGCCGAAGTCTCTCTGAAGGAAGGCACGAAGCAAGGAGTAGGAAGAGAGAAGGTACCAAAGATGAGGATATTAAGAAGGAAGGCACGCCCAGGGAAAAGGCAACACGACCAGAAAAGGGAGGAAAGAACGATGGAATGAATGAAGGAAGGAACGAAGGAAGGAACGAAGGAAAGAACGAAGGAAAGAACGGTAGGCAAAAAGGGCAAAATACCAATTATATAACTTAGTCTGCCGTGGTTGACATCTCACCACACGCTTTGGAACCCTTATCAACCCCAGCTTCAGCTTCAGCATCTACGGCGATGGTCGGCATGGCATATCCTCGGTTTTGACGTCGACATTATCGGCTTCAGTCTCGCTTTCACTAGGGATGAAGCCGGCTATCCAGTCTTGTGACCTGGGAACCATCGGGACTCACGCCAGTGTGGCCATCTTCGAGGCTTACTTTGGCGCGATTCTCCCTTGCGGCATGGGTACGGTACCATCAGAGTTCACGCAGGTGTGGTTCCCAGTTGCACGTGTGATTATTTTTGGTGGAAGGGGAGGAATTGGTGAAGAATGGGCTTGGTATATTTATACAGCCTCTCAAGACGAACTTTCCAGACAGACCGAGAAGCATAGTTCAGGATTCGCAGTAACATCCAAATTGGAAATTCGAGAACAACATCCTTGAAATTCTGCGTTGGCTTAAACTTCTGATAGAAGGCTGGTCTGCCTTGTTCGGCTAGACAAATGCCCCTGGTCAGCATCGGCGAGGGCATCTCGATTCCACCTTGGCCACTCATTCATTCCCCTGGAACTACCAACAAGTCTAGCTGGGTGGCTGTGTATCTATAATCTTCTTGGGGCCTAATTGCAACTACCTCATGGCGCAAGCGACATAGTTCCATAGGCTTTCAAAGAGGCTGGAGTGTGAGGCCTGCGCGATGTCGTCAGACAACGACGCGGCCTCAGCCGTTTTTACATAGGCAACCCCACCCCGATTCCCACTTTACTGGTTACGAGTTGCTGGTATATCCCTTCGGAGATGCTGTGTGCGAGTACGCCGAGCTCTATCGGACGAAGGATGCGAAGTACGTACGGCTAAATCAATATGCGCTAGTCTTTTTCTGGAACCTTTCTGCGAACCTCATCTCGAGGAATTGGGGGCTGACGAAAGAAAGGAAATATAAATATTCAGAAAATCCGGGGATAAATATGTAGGCTATTCATCTCATTTGTTTGTCGTCATTCCAAAAGATCATTTACAATGGCGCCCAGAAAACTCGCGATGTTTGCATACTTTCTGCAGTTGCTTGCTTTGTCGTCTTCTCATCCCAACTCGAAGACGTGCAAAGCGCAGCCTGGAACGAAAGCTTGGCCGTCAGATGTGAAATGGGAGAGACTTGATAAGTCTCTTTCTGGACATCTTATTAAAACCGTCCCTCCCGGTGCAGTCTGCCACCCGTCGCAGCCTTCGTACGACGTGGACGCTTGTCCGGCCGTGCAGGCAGGATGGAAACTGGCGAAGTGGCACACTGAGAACAGTGTTTCGGTCATAATGGATAATTTTGCGAATGACACTTGTCTCCCGGACCCGAAGTACCCGTGCAGCGGAGAGGGATATCCGATTTACGTTGTTAATGCGACGACGGCAGAACATGTGAAGAAGGGTGTCGATTTTGCAAGGCAGAACAAGGTGAGATTGGTTGTCAAAGGGACGGGTCACGATTATTTGGGAAGGTGAGTTATTTGTTAGCTACGGGACATAGATACAAGACTTACTCTAGCAGGTCTGCTGCACCTAACTCGCTTTCGATCTGGACCCACAACATCAAAGGTCTAGACTTCTTCGACGTCAATGAATTCACACCGAAGCGCTGCAGAGTTCCCATCGACAAGCATGTTATCACTATAGCAGCGGGGACACAGATGCTACAGATTTATGAGGAAGCTTCTCTCCGAAACCTTACTATCGTAGGCGGTGGTGCTGGATCCGTTGGAATAGGGGGTTACCTCACGGGGGGTGGCCACAGTGCTATCAGCCTCACATTTGGACTTGCCGCCGATCAAGTTGTGGAGATGGAAGTCGTGACTGCAGGTGGAAATATCGTAACCGCGAATGCCTGCCAGAACGAAGATCTATTTTGGGCTATGCGCGGAGTAAGTCGCTTCATTCTATTCCGTGATGAAAGATTTAAATTGAAATGATCCCAGGGTGGCGGTTCAACATTCGGTGTCATGACCTCAGCAACAATCAAAGCCTACCCTTCCTTCAAGTTCGCCGCCGTCACGGCCTTGTTCGGCGCCCCAGTCTCATCCAGCGAGGTCTACTATGACGCTCTTACCACCATCTTCGAGGAATCACCAGATCTTGCCGACCTCGGTATCTCAGCGTACTATTTTGGTGCAGCTAACGTGAGCGGCGCCGACTACGGTGTTCCGATTCCAGGAATGATCAACGGCTTCTTGGGCAGGTTTATGCTCCCGCTCATAGACGCTGCCAACACAAGCGACAGCCTCCTAACGGCCGTCAAGGCCGTTGTGGCCAAGGCCATTGAGGGCGCCGAAGACCAGTTTCTCATGACTTCGGTGACGGAGAAGACCTTCGATGACTTCTGGGCCTACTTTAAAGAGAATACCGGGCCGCCGGATGCGGGTGTCGACGGAATTATGGGTTCGCGGTTGCTGGATCGGAAGTCGCTGACAAAAAACCGAACCGCTCTCAAGGAGGCACTGGTTGTGGCCCCCGGAAAGGGAGTTTTGCTTGGCCATCTCGTTAGTGGGAAGGGGGTCCATAACGCTGAAATCCAGGGTGGAAGCAATGCCGTGAACCCAGCTTGGAGGTCGGCGTATGTGCATCTTGGTCAGTATTCACCCTCACGGGAAGCATGCGGCTATTGACAATGTTTATAGTTGTGACATCAAGGTGGGATCCCTTGGATGCCGCGGGGAGGGAGAAGCAGCTGGATCTGAACACGAATGTGTACACCGAAGCTCTGAGAAAGATTGCTCCTGATACTGGGGCGTATATAAACGAGGTAGGGTTTCTCTACAGAGATGATGTTGTTTGGTAACTAATCCGTATAGGCTGATTTGTATGAACCGAACTTCCAGAAGACATTCTGGGGCGCCAATTATCCACGACTCTGGTTGATCAAGAAGATACTCGACCCCCTAGATGTGTTTTGGTGCTCGCCTTGCGTGGGAAATGAGGGATGGAAGGTGACTGATGATGCTCTTTGCAGGACGTGGTAGTATAGTTCTTGGTAAACGAATAGGTGTGGTTCTTTTGGAAGCGCCGAGCTAAATACGTCTTGTTGGTTCCCGTAAGCTATAATGCAACCCGTGCTAGTTCTACACCTGTTCAGGCCGAACCATTAACCCCGCCGGTTCGCAACAGTAGGCTTACCCTCATCTGCATCTCGTCATATTATATTAACAACTTTAAGATATTTTCAGCACTACTTCCGATAGCTCATGTAGCTTCTATAGATATCGCTATATCTATATTGCCAGATTGTATTCAGAGCATATTAACAGCTTCTATTGGCGCCACTGGATATTGCATCCTAGTCGAGCAAGGTTGGCCCGTATCAGGCATAAAAACTACAGTTATTGAGCCCTGCTCCGGTGGCAAGACGCTATGGCTCACATACACCATTGGCCAAGATGTCGATTGTGCAAATGCCCCTTACAAGCACGGCCCTCTTGTGGGGTCGCAGTGCTGGCCTGAGTCTGAACCAGTCTCTGGATTTGAACTGTTGTGTTTATAATGGAGTTGTCTATGCCGATTAATATAATGCTTACGTTGAGAATGGTGACTCAACTCCAAATAATTAATTTGTGTAGGCGGTTGTCTGGCGTCAAATAACCCAGCTTAGTCGTTATCAAATATTAAATTATCACTATTTCGAGCTGAATCCCTTAGCCTGCTGCGTCGAGAGCCTGTCTTTTCTTCTTACATGTACTACAGGTAGTGGTAGCAGCAGTCAAACCTCTGTCAAAATAAATAGGAGGGCATTGCATGGTAAAATAATTCTGGCATTCAAATCGGGCTACTGAAGAACCGTTGGGGGACTACACCAGTATGAGCGGTCCGGAACCACCGGTTCCCCTTGACACAAACTAATTTTAGGCGGTCATGGATGCCTGTAAGTTGATTTATAAGTAACAACTAATATTAGTAGACTCAGCAAACGAGGCTGATTAGATAATTTGGCTAATATCTTGGGTGAGAGCGGCTGCAGGATGTCGTGTCCTGCAGTTTTGTATGGACGACAGAGGGAAGGGGAGAGGACATGTAGTGTTAGAATTTGGCGTTCTCCCTTCTTCGCACGACGCTATACAGCCGCCCTATCGCTGAATTATACTATTAAGTCAGGAGTTACAGGGAACGAAAAAATACATTTCTACCAGGGCAAAGTGTGAGAATTATACAAATTGTCGTTGTGTGTACGAGACAATTAACGATATACCAATGCGAAGAATTTCTGCCTAAATCTCACGTAAGCCTTTTAGACAGCTAAACTACAATATTCAGTACAGTAGAACTGAAGCGCTCGTCGAATACTCTCCACTGTTGTTAGTGCTTATCTAAGACGGAGTGAAAGCGACGATTAAGCTTTTAACAATCCAGAATATTAAGACAGCAGTGAGCCCAGGTTCTCTTCCACATGTTTCCTTGTCTTTTTTAGTATCATATACGCTCTATCCCCATCGGCTTCAATTTTTCCACCTTGCATTATGGCTCTAGTTCTAAAGCCAAGTTTCAGGGCTAACCTTGGCGCTACTGAGTCACCAGAAGTTCATACCGTCATTTCTACACTCAAGCTGATCCCGCACATCGAAGGAGGCTACTTTATAGAAACTGATCGATCACCAGAGACTGTTTCCTCTCCATTCCCCGTTAAGGCCTCTTCCACATCAGAGCTCACGCCCAAGCGTCCTGGATTCGACCCTACTGTTAGAAACAGCTCGACCACAATTCACTATCTTCTTACACCAAATGGTCCCCAAGGAGGATTTCATCGAAACAAAGGGCGCACAGTACACACATTGCATAGAGGCAGAGGAAGATATGTTGTAATTCACGCCGATGAATCAGGGAAGGAGAAAAGGATCGAAACATTCATTGTTGGACCTGATATCGAAAAAGGAGAAAAACTGCAGTGGATCGTTGAAGGCGATAAGTACAAAGCGAGTTATCTACTACCAGACGAAGACGGTGGAGTTAATAGTCAGGGGCTGTTGATCAGCGAGACTGTAGTTCCAGGCTTCGAGTTCTGTGACCATGACTTCTTGTCTCGTCGGGGGTTGGAGGAGCTTGTAGGCATTCAAAAAGCTGAAGAACTGAGTTGGTTACTTAGTCCGTTAGCGGAATAACATAATTTTGTTGCTCTTGTGATTGCCGAAGCACAATATATAGTAAAAAAACATGATTAAATTGGTTAAATAGGCTTGGGTGTGCGTATTTATATGTTCCAGGCGAGCTCATGCCCGAGCTAAATTGGTGATGTGACGCCAGCGTAGAGTTAGATACCACCAGGAACATTGTAAATACACATGATAGCACACTTGCGAATCAACTGTTAGGTGATCAGCCGCGAGACCACTGGATATCAGCTTTCAGGAGTCTGGCTTGACCATCTGGTGTAGGTTTTTCAAAAGCATCTAAACCCCTTGACATCTATCAGAATACGGTAACTACCTGATGATAATCAGACATCGGTGGTTTTAGTGCAATAAATCCATAGTCGCCGTAAAGGCATGTAATCCAGCGACAGTGGCTCTATAGTTCATCGGAGCACTACTCATGCAGCTAGATTCTCTCTTCCATAATTATCCGAAAGTTAAGATAAAACCACACCTCAACTATACGGCTGCCTTGCTGGGAAAATATATCAATATCTTAATCTATTTTCCTTTATACTCGTCATTTATATTGGGTTTATCTCTAGCTAAAAATATTTGTAGTGGCTAGAGAGTACAGTAAGCATAGAGTTCAGTCATTAATGCCTTCAGGAAATAGCCAACTCCCCACTCAAAGGAAGGTTTCTGCTACTAGCACCAACCCAAACCGAATATTTCCCCTGCTGCAAAACCCAGGCTTGCTCAGCAACATTCCAATCTGATAAATCTCTTCGCAAAAGTGTGAACTTGACAGTCTGGCTCTCGCCGGGCGCGATTTCGACTTTGTCAAATCCGCGAAGTTGTCGAACAGGGCCGCCTGGAATGTGAACATAGAGTTGTGCCACTTCCTTTGCTGTAACATCGCCGGTGTTGGTGACTACTGCGCTTGCAGTTGCGATGACATCCCAAAGACTCTCCTTTCCGCCTTCGATGATGGGGGATTCGGGAGCATCGCGGGATGTGCTCGCATTTTGAACAAGTGACACCATGAGGTTGGAATATTCGAATGTGGTGTAGGTTAGGCCGAAACCAAATTCGTATCTTGGCGTAATGTTCTTTCGGTCAAAGTCGCGGTAGTCAATGTAGACACCCTCCGTGAAGTTATCTTGTGGAAAGAAGAAGAATTCATCGGCTGGGTGGGAGACTGGAACGTTGTAGTCTGATTCGTTTCTGGCGACTGTGTAGGTCATTTTGCCAGACGGGGATTCATCGCCGAAGAGAAGTGAGACGACTGCTCGGCCTGAGTCTTGCCCTGGGAGATGGGCGAATATTACGGCGGTGATGTTGGGGTGTTCGATCCAAGTGTCTACAAGGCGAATACCGGCGTTGTGTATGACAACGATGGTGTTAGAGCAAGCCGAGGCAACGTTGAGAATAATATCATCAGAGTAATCGTCTATACAATTTCCACAATCAGCGTGCGTCGTTATAATATCTCTTGGGCAGGGTTACTAACCGTGAAGTCCTTCTCGGTCCACCCCCTCGGTGGCGAAAGCATTGATGAAAACCAGACAGGCATCACTTGCTTGGTCTACTTGAGGTTTAGTCGAGTGAAAGTCCGAGAGCAATTGGAATCCATCGGTGTAGGCTCGCTCTTGAAGAGCATCAAATGGAGCTGAGATGTAGGCAGGAGCTGTTCCGCCACTACCTCCACCAACGATCAAAGTCCCGTTCGGACCGATCTGGCCAGGATTTATAAATGGAGATACGAATGCATCTCTCCAGAAGAATTCGGAGTTTGATAAGAAACCAAACTGGTAATTAAGGTTAGAATCGACAAGATTGACACGGGGCGGTGCCACTGCGTCGTAGCCAAACAGAGACAAAAGCCTAGGCTTCTTAAAAGGGAGTGTCTTGTTAACATTCTTAACAAGTACGTGACCTTCGATTGCACCCTGGAGGAGAATAGGCTTTGAGGCTGGGTCGCGAGCGTTTACTGCCTTGTGTGATACGTTGTACTCCTTGGGCAGAGCAACTGGGGGAAATCTCTCTATGGCAATGATTAGCGATAAAAGGTTTCAATAAAAAAGTATAGGCTTACATCTTGACCGAGTTGATACCAAGCTGCTACAATTCTGGTTGCCACTAAAAAAATCGTTAGTGACAAAATGCTGACGATGGGTGGAAGAGTTGACACGCACTGTCGGTAAGACGACTTTCTGGCATACTACCATTCCGGACAAATGTAGTAAGGTTGCTACCGTCTTCCCCCCAAAATAAACCACCATTAGGCATGGCCATATCCAATCCTCCTTCCGCCGAGGCAATACCAGCATCTAAAATCATTAGCAGTATTCAAACCTGGGAATAACAGGAAGCATACGCTGAGCACCCCAATCGGAAACAACGAAACCTTCAAATCCAAGCTCAGTCTTCAACAGGCCATTCTGCGCCTTCTGGTTGTGACAGCCGTAACTGTTGTTGATGCGCTGGTAGGAGCACATGACTGAAGCAGATCCAGCATGGATGGCATCCGCAAATGGCCACAAATACAATTCATGCATTGTCTTGTCATCAATATTAGTTGAAAGAGATTCGACTGTCTGAGAAAGGTTTCCAGGACTGGCCGAAGCTAGTCCACCACCGCCACCACCGCCACCACCAATCCCTCCACCAGTCGTACCAGCTTTTATTGGGTTGCGATTCACTTCCTGTTCATTTCCAATGAAGTGTTTCACAGAAGCGATGACTCCCGCATTTTGGATGCCTTTGATTGTATCATAGACCAGACTTCCTGAGAGATATGCTGCAAAACGATTAGCTTTGTCGTTTTAATCATGCTAAAGGGGATAACAAACGGTCATTGCTAAACCCTTCCCAATTCCTACCACCAAGAGCAACTCTTCCTAAAGGTCCCACAACAGGACCTAATAAAACATGAGCTCCCTTTCTCTTAAACTCAGCTGCCATATGAGTGGCACGCTGAAGCGTTAGAGCTTTGTTCCAGCTCGAGCCTACACTAATACCTGCGGGGTAAGCGTTGACAAGGTCTGTAGCTCTTAGTCCCTGACCAGCATCTGCTAGACAGAGACCCTCCCAGCCCAGACGTGGGACGCTACCAGTGACACCTGAGCAGCCTGTCGTCGGTTCGTAGCCTACAGTAATGTTGGCTCTCTCTGCAAGAGTCATCTGAGAAACAAGGGCCACAGCTTTCGTGTGAGCAGTTTGCCATGATAGGCTACCAGGAATCTCCGCTGGTAAAGGGTTAGTTGTTGAAAAGCAACAAAGTCAGGGCTCGGGTATCTCACGTGAGGGTAAGACAGATGGCGACTGCCCATAAAAGTAGGAGTCATCGGTAATATTTTGACCAAAAGCAGGGCCGGCGAGGATACACAGCGAGAGGTATGAGGCTGTCGTTAGCCTTGTTGTAAAGGAGACCATTTTGAATTGCCTTAGTCGGGGTGGTGGTAAAGAAATGGAAACAGAAGACAAAGCCCGCCTTTTGTATGCAACTCAATTAACGATATAGGAGTCAGCTTTTCATCTCGGAGTAGATTCATTTTCTAATCGGACCTACTGTTTCCCGTGTATGCAGCTCAGTTAACAGCATTTGCCTTTACCTTAGAGTAGAATCATTCTCTAGTCGGACCTACTGATGAAGTATACCCTTGGCAACCGATGGCGATGATGAAAGCATGCCCCTCACCGATTATGTTGCCGCGATCTCTTTGAATGTCGTTGACTCGTGAATCACTATGCAAGATCGTCCGTACGGGAAACAGAGAGCCACTTTCAACCTCAACGGAGGATAGCATGGTCTTAGGCAATTAGTCTACATAGTACTCCGCGGTCATTTCTTTGGCAAACCGACGTCATGGAGACTTGAAAGAAGCTTAAAGACCCAATATTAAGACACTTCACGGTGAAATAACCTTGACCTAGGGCTCGGGAGTTCTTGGCATCTCTGCTCATCGCCGAGTACCGGGACCCTCTTGTGAGGAATTTCCCTAGTTTACGGTTTAAATAGAGCCGGATCTGGGAGTTTTGGATATGCCGCCTCCAAATATTGTAGGTAGGTGTGGGACGGGTAAACTTCGGCTCGGTCACACTCTCAGTTACTTTGCCTTAACCGTTTTTTTTCGCCCATACTGTACTTCGTCCGCAATAAAGAGTGTCTACCTCGATCAACAGCCGTGTATCCGTAATATGGGGTGTAATATGGGGTGGGTGGGTACGCGGTCGAATTAGAAATGGGCGCGGTTCAAACCACGTGGTTTCGACCTCGCAGTGGGGTAACGGTAAAGCATTTTGGTGGGGTACAACAAAACCCCGCATTCTCCGCACTCCACCTCCCTCTCCCTTCGTAACGCTTGAACAGGTCTAGGGTTTCCTACCAGCTTACTATACTATAGTAGTATCTTTGTGCATGCCTCGGAACTTAATACTGGACTCAGATCACGGAGATTAGCCGAAAGGTGGGGTGTGATGGACTGCCGTCCTCCTGCGTATTGCCGAAGTTTACCCTTAGTGTTGATATTTGCAGATCCTCCCCAATAAGGGCTCTGCTCTCTCCCTCTTCCCTTGTCTCCAACGATCTCACGATGTTAATAATACCGAGGTTTCTCTCTAGTTCTAGAGCCTGATATAACAGGCTACTGCGGTCTGATTCTCACCCCGATTCAGGATCCTATCGCTCTACCGAAATCAGCAACCTCTGGCGCTCAACTGCCTAAATATGGTTTCCCAAAAGCTTCAAAAGCAGGAACAAGTGTCGCCATTTGCTCCTCAAGTTCGACGTCGCTATTCTGTCTATTAGATGGCTAGCTAGATTCAAATGCCATAGCTTGTATTTTTATAGACAAGCACCTGGTGAGTAGCGTGATAGAACAGCAATTCCACTATCACCAACGCTTGACATTCTCTACTCTATTTTCTCGCTCACGGCAATTGTCTTCGGCAAAAGGATAGAATACCCTGTATTTACCCCAGTAAAAACAAAAAGATAGCAAAACCTCGGCCCGCATTTAGCTTAGTTCTATTATGAGTTTGATTTGACGGGAACATAGGTATAGAGTTAGTATTTCTGACACGGCCGTCTATGTCTCGTTCTAACTTTCCCAGTACCATCCATATTTCCGGTGAGTATCTGTTATGAATTTGACGCCTGCACCAAAAGCCCAATCCTTTTTATCCTGAGAGACTATACTTGACGGGACTAAAGAATGTTAGTCCCCCCGTTATTTGAACATTCCTGCATAGCAATTTACCTTCGAGATACCCGTGGAACCCTTTCTCGTCGTATAGCGTCTCAAACCTCCGGTCAGCTCCATTCGCATCTTTAGCCCCCTCCTCCTTTAGCCTCTGAATGAATGTTATCTGCTCGTGTACTAAGATGTCAATCCCAGGGATCACCATGAGAATATTCTCAGGCAGGCTCTCTATCTCAGCAACGATAGGGCTTAAGCGTGGGTTGTTTATATTCTCCGCTCTAGACAACGCACCATACGAGTCAAACAGCGGTTGGAGAAATGCCAGAGGATCCTTAGCTGGGCTGCCCGTCGGTTTTGGCTTTTCCCCTGGGCTTAGCCGCAGGTCAACAACGCCGTAGAAGGTAACGGCGGCTTTGACCTCCCCTGCTGGGACGGAGAGCGCAGTTGCAAGGGCTAGGTTTCCGCCGGCCGAGAAGCCGCTCACAGTCATGAGCGATGGATCCGCGTTGTAGCGCTGCCTCGCGTGTTGGCGGAGGTACGCAACGACGGCGTCGACGTCGTCGATGGCCGCTGGGAAGGTGTGTTTTGGCGCATAGCGGTAGGTGGTGGAGATGACGACGGCTCCGGTCTCGCGGGCCAGACGGGCGCAGAACGCCGCGTCGCTTTCGGGGAGGCCACCGATGAAGCCACCGCCGTGGACGTCTATGTGAAGCGGTCGGGGCCTAGACTCGTCGCCTGTTGGGGACGTCGATTTGAACACTAGGACACGAAGTGATCGATTGGGTGCGATGGGTAGCCAGTCAACCTTGAAAGGGCGAGAGAATATATATGGAAATGAGTTTATAGAGTAGGTGAGGAGTGAGATTGGTTGAAGTGCGAGAAGTCGCCATCGGAAGGACCATGGTAGAGTACGGGAGAATATCGCATCTATCGCAGGGCGAAACCAGCTGGAGATTGTCCTTGAAATCATCTTGAAGAGGGGTATCACTTTTAATAAAGTTTCAACTGAAAAGTGGAAGAAATAGGATGATACTTATTGTTTGCGAGTTATATATTTATCTATCAGGTAGGTCGCTCTGCCAGGCGGCTGACACAATAATGCGGTATAAAGTTGCGCCGCTATTCAATAATCCGCCAAGCCGGGATAACATGCTTCGTCAGAAAAACATTTCGTACTACGAGCGAGCAACCGCCTCTCAAATTACATATGTCGCAATATGTGATTGGCTTACAATAATACAGCATCAGTAGTTTAGTCGTATAAATCCATTGTTGTTATAGTTATCTTTGGGCCCTACAATGCTGGTTTATGTTCCTTGGCTTCCTCTCCTGTGAATCTTGAAAAGTAGCAATTTCTGGTCATGGCTGTTAGATAGCCCAAGCAAATCAGCGGTAATTAGCATTAAGACGGTCGCAAATAACTCAAAGACGATACTGAAAAGGAATGGGCGTGGACTGATACATTCTGTGTCGTGGGCGGTGCATCGTCGCCCTGTCGCCTATGTTTCTGTGTTTCTGTTTCGTTTGCCGCCAGGATATGCAGGGTTGTGCACACACATCGCTTTTTGGGGACCACATCGGCCTGTGTAGCACGTCGCTTCGCCACCCCAGTCCCGCTCCTCCCCGCTAACTTCTAGCGCTTGGCCGCCTAAACATAGGTTTCCCAAAAGCTGCCTTCAACAGCTGCCATAAATGGACCTAGACTGTTCATTTATTTTAGCAGGGTCCATTTCTAGACATGTGTCGCTGTGCACCCTGCCCGGTTTGTACTTCAAAGGTGCTGCTCCTAATCATAAACTAGAGCTAATTCTTGACGATTCTACGCTTCACGCTTAAGTCTTACAAGTAAACAGTCTAATGACTTTGCACTAGAAAGAGTATTATTTCATTACTGTACTGTGTCTCCTACCCAAGCTTACACTACTAGGCCCATTCCATATTTGCACTAGCTCTGTAACTACCAATTAAAGCAATATTAAACGCCTATCTCTATATTCTCTATCCGCCACTCATGTAAAGTTTTAAGGGAAGTCTTTGTGTCAATATGATAACGGCCAAGGACCCGTTCTCGCAGCTGAAAGCATGTCTCTATTAGTAAAATATCCTCATTGCAGCGTTGGGATTTTACTGTGAATACTTCCGCCGCCGCCCAACAAAAGACATTAAGAGACATAACCACGCACGACAATAGGAGGGAGAGTGTGCTGTGCCTCACAGCGGGGATGAGGGGAAAGGGATTTTATGATGAGATGAGAATAGCAAGAACGGAGAGTTGATGAGTACAATGAGCGCGCGGCGGATCTAATTTTTAGTTATATTATTCTATGATGAAGACGTGAGTATGTGGGTGACTGACCCCTCTTCCCTTAACGCCTGCCTTGTACTTTTGGACTGTAGGCATCTAGAGCAGCAACGCATACATCACGCACCAATTAGTGATCTAACTATACAATACAGCACCTCTCGCACGAATGTGCCCGCTCCCTACCACTCGCAGCCTACCGCAACAGCAGCGATCCCCGCAAGCGCAACCATCCACATCTCAGCGCCTAAGCGTCCCATCCCACCACTCGGCGCTTCCGTCGATGTCGGAGTCGCGCTTCCCCTAGCCGTTTCCGCGAGACTCGTAGCCGCTAGCTTCGTCGTGCTCGACCCCCCGTAGCCGC
>JPJV01002308.1:0-50419 GCA_000750745.1 Pseudogymnoascus sp. VKM F-4281 (FW-2241)
CCCCCCACCCCAAAAAGCCCACTAACATCCCACCGATCCCCCTCCGCCTTCCGACTAACATACTTGACGAACCTCAGCACCCCCGAGTCGCGAAGAACAATACTCATCTTGTTCCACGCCGCCGGGACGGTGAAGAGCACGTTATCCTCTTCCTCCCCAGTGTTGGCTTTGTAGATTGCCGCGTCGGATTCGGTATCGGATTCGTCGCCGGCCATGTACACTTCGTGGCCGCCTACGTCGTCTTCTTGTTCGGCTGCAGCTGCGGCAGCGGCGGCTTTTGCGGCTTTGGCTTTTGCGGCAGCGGCAGCGGCTTTGGCGGCTTTCTTAGACTTCTTCTTCGGGGGTGCTTTCTCTTCCTCCTCTTCCTCCTCTTCCTCTTCTTCCTCCTCCTCATCGTCAACACCCCACCCCCCAGAGGGAGTAACCCCCAAACAAACCTCCAGTCTCGGATCGCCCTCATGGCTCGTAGCGAGGGCATAATCAGCACCCCTCCTGAATCTCCGGCCGAGGACGTTGTAATCCTCCACCTCGCACCCTGTCGCGAGGGCGAGCCACTTTCTAAATTCCCTGCTCGGTAACAAGTCATCCACAAGTAGTTGGAGCGGGTTCTTCTCCCCGTCCCCGGACGCCGCCGATGGCTCGAGATACAAAAACCGGTGTTTATGCGGCGGCTTCGCGACGCGCCACGCGGACGAGGCCTCGATCTCCGCGGCTGTCGCGGGGAGGGGCGTGCGTTCCTCGGCCTCGATGTAGGCGCGCAGACGAGCGGAGAAGGTCGCGGAGAGAATGTGGTCGATGCTCACGGCCGAGTTTTCAGAGAAGTGCGCGTTCACTTGCTCGATGGTGTCGGGGGTCAGGTAGGTGGGCGTGAGGTACTTGAGGAGGAAGTCGATGTCTGCTGCGGTGAGGAGGGTGGGGTCGTCGTCTTCGTCTTCGTCGTTGGAGGGGGAGGGCTGCTTCGTGTTTTTCTCGGATTCCGGGACCGCAGTGGCGGTTTCTTTGGGGAAGTCGTATTCATCTGCCTTTCCCTGCAGCTGAACCAGACTGCTCTTCTCGGCCAGCTTCTCCTCGGCGCCAGGGATGTAACCCTCCTCGCCCTCCTGCGGGATGTGGAACCACCCGCTGATAGCCATGCGGACCCTCCCGCCCTCCTTCTCCTGCTGCGCCGCGGTGGGCGCGTGATACACCTCCTCGACATCGTGGAAGCTGAGGCCGGGCTGCACGGCAAAGAAGCTGAGCTGGTTCCACGCTGGCGGGATGGACTTTGCAAAGTCCGCGCTGGGGACTGTGGTTACCGCGCCGTCGCCGCCGGGGACCTTGGTCGTGGGGTACAGTCGTAGCGCGCCGCCCCATTCGGCCTTCCATGGAATGTCCGGGTCGGGGAGGTACAGGATATAGCTTATTCTGCGGCTGCCGATGACGTCGTCGTGGCACAGGAGGTGGCAGCCGGGCGTGTACACGTTAATCGCCATGTCTGTCTTCTTGCCGCTCAGCGCGCCGGCGCCCGTGATGGCCTCGGCGTACTTGCGGAAGGCGGGGGAGTAGAGGGCGTCGCGCAGCTTGAGGAGGCTGGGGAGGCGTTCGAGCGCGGCGTCGTCGAGGCCGTCGAGGTTGGCGAGGTCGCCGGACTGGTGGATCTTGTAGATGTCGGTTTCTTTGGGCGTGAAGTGCACGTTCTCCCGCACTTCGGTGCGGACGGCGCGGAGGAGGGAGTCGTTCATTAGGTCATGGATCACGGCGTGCTTGTAGGGCGAGGAGGTGGCGTATTCGTGCGTGTAGGACTTGAGGTTTTTGGTGTCGAAGAGGCCGTCGCGAAAGCTGCCGGTGATGTCTACGGGTTTGGACTCTGGGGGGGATATTAGAATGATGCGGTGTGAGAGGTTCATGGCAACGACTCGTACCTTTCGCCCTCTTCTGCTTCGCAGATTTGAGAATGCCATTCTTGGCACCCTCAATGGCTTCAGATTTCCTCTTCATTGCTGTGATATTGATCTCGGATATGCGGGTTAATTGCAATATTAAGGTTGAGTGTCGTTGTCGTTGGGGGAAAGTTTTAAGGCTTTCTGCCACTACACCGCCTTTCTATCAAAATCGTATATGGGCTAGCGTCATCATGTGCTACCAGACCAGGGGTTTGGAAGGTTTGAATTCCGTACAATTAAACCCCGCTTAACCCCGCCGCGGTTGCCGTTATACCCCAACACTAAAACTGTGGATCCACGCCCGTGTGCGTGTATAACCATTTAATATCCAACACCGCCAAGATGGGAAAGCGCGGCGGGGAAGAGAGATTGCATGAGCACAGGAACGATACGACGAGTACAGACAGTCAGCTCAACAAAACGTGCCTCAGATTTTGTAAAGGGCCGAACAATCTTGTGAGTCACGATGGAGGGAGCCTAGAGAGTCGGCGTTGCACCACTGCCTTCACCAACGTGTCTTGTTGGTTATGGCTCTCAACGCGCAGAAGTGTTGAGAGCCACTCTTTCAATTGATTACTTATCTCGCACTTGACTGCTCATAATCGGGTGTAAGGAAGCTTCCGTTCCGATATAAGAAAACAAATTAAGACTATTTAAACATAAATCATATCCGTTGCAAGGCTGATCGTGATTCTTAGAAACTATCTAGCCCCCCATTCCAGTGCCAGCCTTCACCGATACAAGTATCACAAATAGCCCCAAATAGCGCCATGTCTGAAGAAGAGCTCAAGGAATACCATGGCAGCTGCCATTGCGGCAACTTCGCCTACACCGTCACCGTCCCCGAGATCAAGGGTGGCTCGAGATGCAACTGCTCCGTCTGCCACCGCAAGGGCTACATCCATCTCAGAATCACACCCGAGCAGTTCAAGGCGGATGAGGGCACCGGCGAATTAGCTTCCTACCAGTTTTCCGAGGGCTCTATTCACCACTTCTTCTGCGCTACTTGTGGAAGTGGCGTGATGGGGTCGAAGGTGGATAAAAGTTTCATGGTGGTGAATCTGAATACCATCAAGGACCTAGACAAGAAGAGTCTCGAGGTCAAGACGTAGGTCTTTCCCGCCTTCTTGGATACATCGGGCCCTGCACCAGCTCATGGGTATGAACCACACGGCTAACCAGTTCTAGATTCGACGGGGCATCAATCGGCGAGCCATACAAGACCTTTGATGTCCCCACAGACGCTCTCGAGGCCCTCGACCTCCCTGACTATAAGACCTACACTGGCCACTGCCATTGCGGTGACGTGAAGGTGGCCTTCAAGTCGCCCGACCTCTATGATCTGAGCACCTTTATTGTCTCCGACGACTGCAGCATCTGCACCATTGTAAGTTTTCCCATTTTCTCTGCTCATGCCCCACCTCCACAACCCTCACCATCCCAACCTAACCCTCGGCAGCACGCCTACGTCCTAGCTTACCCCGAGCGTCACCACTACCAGATCACCGGCGTGGAGAACACGACTGCCTATTTCATGGGCGACAAGTGGCTCGCGCACCGCTTCTGCAAGAACTGCGGGACGCCAACGTTCCTGGATACGCAGTCCGGGCCGCCGGCGCATGTGCTCGCCAAGGTACCAGACTCCTTCCACTCGAGACTACGGGCGTATCCGACGACCTTGAGGGTGATTAATGGGCTGGATTGGAAGAAGTTGGGGATTAACGGGGTGGCGCCGGATAAGGGTGCGGCGTAAAATTGATGGGGGCTGGTATAGGTGAGGGATGGTGCATTCATGGCTGTAGCGTTGGAGTAGCAGTGTCCATGTAAGCCGACGGTGATGTTCTTTTTATGATTGCTCATGTCCTTCTATATAAAGACTCATCTATCGCGCCATGCTCTATGCATCACAAAACCATGGATGTCGCCAGCGACATCAGCTCCCCGCGCATCTGTAATCTCCGTTGACGTTTCAATTCATGTACTTCGTATAATCGCCGCCCAGCCCGCCAAAACGCTCAAATTTTTACAAAGAAGTTCCATCCTATCCGTCGCCATCCGTCGCCTTCGAACAGTTACGCCGCATCCATCATTTCATCGTAACCCGCTGCATATCGTGACTGTTCATTTCCCCTTCTTCTTTGCCGGAGGTGCTGCCTTCCCTGGCTTCTTGGCCGGAGACCCGGTGACCTTCCCAGTCCCCGCCGGGCTCTGTGGCGAGGGGTCCCGCATCTCAAACTCTGAGCTCGTGTAGCCATTCAGAACCTGGCCATCCGGGCCGAGTCGTGCTGGTGATCCGGGCGCCGGGTGCCGGAGTTGGTCGTTGTGAAGCTTATCCAGCGACTCGCCGATGACGCCATACTGCGCCCAGTTGATCGGTGGTACTTTGACAACTTTTTGCGGCACGGGTAGAGGAGGGAATGAAGGAGGTGTCTTTGTCTGCGTCGTCGTTCTGTTGTCTGCATTCGCCTTGTGAACGTCGGTCTTCGTGGTTTGCTCTTTCGTCCCATTCATCTCTACGTCTCCTTCCCCTTCCTCCTCCTCCTCGCTGACCTCTGGGAACGTCGCATCCCCATCCGTCCGTATCTCCCCCATATCTGCCGCGCGCAAAAACGCCTCCGGATCCTGCATCGCCTGATTCTTAAACCTCTGCAATGTCCTTATATCCTGCGCCGCCTTCTTCTTCTGCAACTGCAGCACACTTATCGCGCTCTTCACCGCCAGCACATCCGTATTCGAGTCAAAGTCAATCACCTCCAACGGAGCAGGCGGGGGCGGGATAAACGTCGCATCTGGCTTAGAGTGTGTATATGTTCGCAATGGCTGCTGAGGCAACGCAGGCACGTTCGTATTGAGGCGTGCGGCGGCCAATGTAGGTGTTATGGGTGAGTAAGGCGGCTGAGGTGGACTCGAAGGGCGCGAGTGGTGTGGCGAGGCGCTGTCGTGCGGCGCGTACGGCGGCGGGGCGCCATTCCGTAGTGCCGCCGCGGGGTGAGGTGAGGAATTTGGCGAGGTCGTCTCGACTGTGAGGGCTGGCATCTTTTGCTTCTGACTGAGTGCTCAGTCGTGGACGCGTCGGTGATGTCGTGTGAGGTATTTGATGTGTTGGCGGGTCGCAAAGATGTATGTATTGCCCCGAGATGCGCGTGGAGACACAAGTGGCGACGTTAGCCTGATGGCGGGGTACTTAGGGTGGTGGTCTGTGCGCATTAAGAGTGAATTTATGTGCCACGTGACTGTATATTGCATAATCCCGTGGGCATGTTATCACTTGCTAGTCGCCATCTATTTGTGAGTCACGCCCGAGTTATGCCGTTTATATTTATATTTATATTTTATATTTCACTGATTTGCTGCTTTTCTCATCCTTATGGTCTGCTGCTATTGTTACCTTATGATCACGCCTTTCCAAGCATTGAATGCTAGGCGCTGGGAGTACCAAGCGGCCGCTAGTAGCCTTGTGGCACAGCTGACGGTCTTGATGGTCCTGACGGGCCCTTGCGTTATCCCCTTGCGGAGCGCAATAACTAGGCTCCGACTTGTTCCCAGGCCAAATCAATCATCCAGCCAAGGTCATGCACCCAGGTGTACTTTGTACCTCTGTAAATATTTCCCATCCATACATCTCCATATCACCATCGCGTGCCCGCCAACGTCTCCAACTTGTTGCCTGTGACCGCATAGGACTTCCCTCGTCCTTGAAAACTCCCAGCGCGGTGTGCCTTTCTGAGTACAAAGTCAGATAATAGACTCTACTGTATGTGTAAAAAGAAGTTTGCGCGCTTTTGTTCCCTTGAATTCCAAGGCTGTGAGGTTCGTGGTCGCTAATGGGTCGCCCATTGGCAGGGAAACGGTAGAATTCACAACGTGAGGCGCCCATGGACTGTCTCCAGACGGACCGAATGAACTTCAAACTGTGCCAGCCCATATCATAGAATCAATCAATCCTCATTGCTGTGCACCAAACAACGAACTTTCTCTCTATATACAAGCCTGCCCCGTACATTGCCGTGCCTGCGAAGGGCTCCGAGGCTCTGAAGACAACTTTAGGGCCTGGGGAATCCAGTTGCGTCGCAACTCACATCGTCACGGTGACAGAAGCGGGGAATATCTTATCGGGATCGTATGTGTCTGTTCACTCGGCGGTCAAACCCTTAGCATTGTCCTGGACTATTGGCTGACTTCAGGTTGCCACAGACGGCCATAGTTGAACCCCGCGCATTTGTCTAGCATTTCCGATATACCACACCACATCCAACAGCGACCTCGAAGCTTTTGCTTCAGCGTTCTATAAAGGACGACGAACCCATCTATATTCGACGAGCCCATACTTCCCCGGCGTTCTATAGGGGACGACGAACGTAGACACGAACCAACCTATACCACCCAGCAGTCCATAATGGACGACGATGCAACTCAGCCAGGTAATATATTTGTACACCCGGGACCCCACCATAGGATATGCTGACATTATACTTGCAGCGACTCAGCTGGTCATGGACCCGCGTCGTCTTGGAGATCATGTCTCCGATCTGGAAGACGATGATCTCACCGATATTTTCTGTATTCTCCACCCAGTATCGATGTCAGCCTTAAATGCTGTGGCACATATCGGCGATGTCGCCCCTGAACATACCGTGAGCCGAGCCTCTGCTCCCATCAAGATTCGAGGCGAACCGGCGGATATCACAGACCCTAACACTATGGATCTTGCTGAGCAGGGTCTTGTGTCCCGAGACATTGCACTTCGACTGTCTGCGAAACTGATTGATCCTCTCGCTGGATATACGTTTGGGCGGAACACCCAACGCTGTGATTTTGTTCTCAGGTATCCCACCGTGGAAGGCACAAGCCGTATTAGCAATGTCCATTTCAGGATTTTCATCACCGCAGATGGTATTGTCATGATAGAAGATCAGTCAACAAACGGCACAGTAGTTGAGGGTAAGAAGTTGAGATTCAAAGACAAAGAAAACGATGCTCCTCACAAACATACCCTTTCACAAGGCTCACTCGTCAGTCTGTCCATGAATGCACCAGACGAGGACCTTCGATTTGTTGTGCGTATTCCGCAGCGCGAGGGAATATATGAAGACATTTTTTCTCAGAATCTTGCCGACTATTTTGCTCGCATGACGCTCCTCAGGAAAAACAGAGACGCCCAGGTCAAGACGGATGTTACTGGACAGGCTGTAAGCTTTTCAAACTCTTTGTCATGTCATGATATAGGGACACTAACTTTGGCAGCCTGATATATTTGCTGTGCAGAACTACCCTGGAGGCAATGGTCATGGCCCAGATCAGACTCTGGTCAATAGGCGTCCAAAGGAATGGCGTGGCGGGGCCAAATACAACAAGTCCCGTGTCATTGGCAAAGGAGCTTTCGCAACTGTATATATGATATCTGCCAAGTACGACGGGACAGTATATGCCGCCAAAGAGCTTGAGAAACGCCGATTTGTGAAAAATGGCATCATGGATCAAAAGGTTGATCAAGAAATGAGGATCATGAGTAGTATCAGACACGTAAGTCTATCTTTAACTACTGCCGTCGAGAAGACACTAACGAACATTAGCCAAATATTGTCCAATATATAGAGCATGTGGACTGGGAAGATCACCTTTACATAATTATGGATTATGTTCCGGAAGGTGACCTTGGTAGCCTCGTGTCCTCTCGTGGTACTCTTTCAGAGGTATCGGCGAAGACTCTTGCTTCGCAAATGTTCTCGGCGTTGAAATATTTGCATGATAAGGGGATAACGCACCGCGACATAAAGCCAGACAACATCCTCGTCCAGAGTTTCGATCCATTCCATGTTAAGCTAACCGATTTTGGTTTGTCAAAGAGAATCGAGAATGAGGACACATTTATGCGCACCTTTTGTGGCACCCTCCTTTATTGTGCTCCAGAAGTATACTCGGAATACCTTTCCTACTTTCTCGACCCGGCTGATATACAAGCACAAGCACGGATTAAAAGTAAGAAATTCAAAAGATATGATCAAGCTGTTGATCTATGGTCTTTGGCGGGAGTTTTGTTCTATACTCTAAGCGGCAGCCCTCCGTATCCGGCAAAGAGTGGTACGACGTACCAACAACTCCTCCATAGTATTATGAGAGGGCCGCTAGATATCCGTCCGCTGCAGCACGCAGGGGTGTCTGAAGACGGTATCAAAGTTATCAAATCAATGCTTCACAATCAGGCACCATACCGACCGAGTATTGAAGAACTGGAGGAAAGTAGATGGCTAAAACCCGAGGGTGGCCGGCAAGGGGACGCCTACTTGGAGCACACTGCTTCTCAGCTAAGTATCCAGGACGAGAGCGACTCACTCGGGACTAGCGATGAGATTGACCTCATCAACGCAATGGTAGATACTAAGAATCTTGAGATTCCTAGTAGCTTCATTAGCGGTGACGACGGTAGCTCCGGCAACAGTGAGAAGTTTGCCGCCCACAATGCGACAAGCAATCAGCCACGCCTATTTGGGGAAGTGAATTTGTCCGCCTTACGTAGCTCTGGGGTAATTCCGCAGGAGCGATTGAACCTTCCTCTTTCGGACGACACTGGCAACGACAACACTGCTCAGTCTTCGTTCGTAAAGGTTGAAGCTGCTCCGCTTGACTTCGAATCGCAGAACAATTTCCATCAGTCTTCAATTCTTCCAGGACAACGCCAAAATATGCCATCGTCAGCTACAGGCACTGGAACTGCTCCAAGCCTGCTTGGTGCAGAATCTATGGTTGGAAACCTGGCCATGAACTCACCATCACCAACAACCGTGATCGACATAGCCTCTCCACAGGTAACTTTCACTGGTGCAACCCCAGATTTCAGAGAATCAATGAGGAGTCTTCGTCGTCAACGCGATCCAAACGGCGATGACGAGCCACTTGCGAAGCGTGCCAAATCGTCACGTGCAATCGACATAGAGCTCTCGAAGACAGTTTTTTGGGATGCTAGAGATAGGTCTACTCACCACCTAGACTACCCTACCATGACGAACTCCGAGTACCAAGAAGCCAAAGCGTTGGCGCAGATGTATGGGGAAGAGTTCAAACATGGGCAGAGTGTATTTGAGACTGTCGTTGGTGCTTACAGGAGAAGTGCATCTGCTACACCTGAACCCCCAACTCGTGCCCAATCGGAGCCAGTGGCTGCTGGCGCCCCGGCGAAGCTCAATCGAGACGAACGCGGATTCAGCGAGGATGGTGCGGCTCTTCCAACCGGAAGTTGGGTGAATGGTGTTCCATCTCCCGAGATCAGCCAATATCTCCCCAACCACTCCAAAGCTACTAGCAAGCCAGAAGAAAAGCCTGTCATCAGCAATGACGTCTTCCAGCCACCACACAGGATCCTGGCGAAGCTTGTGGGAACACAAGACTCTGTTCTGCCAAATCTCACTCTCAATATAACCTCCCTTTTCACAAGCTGGGGTCGCGGCTTCGACAACAAGTTGCGCCACGCAGACCGAGCTGACAACCGAGTTCCAAAGTATGCTTTGAAACTTGCTCTCTGGCAGCCTGGCACGAAGCCCTCGTCCAGCCCGCCCACCGAAAAAGACAATGCGTATGCCTTCTACATTGCCACCAAAGCCAGCCACGGTATCAAAGTGAACGGAATCACCCTGCCCAGCCACGACTGCCGGTCCCCCCAGACAAGCCCGTCGAAGTATTGGGGCAAGCTGCAGCATGGTGATATGGTGGATGTGTGGACACAGGATAGCAACGCAGATGTCGTCCTCAGGTTCCGCTTTGATTGTTTCTGGGGAGTGAGCAAGGAGCCGAGAAAGGACGGGCAGTTCTTCTCGACACTGAGAGATGGGCCGCTGAGGGATGAGCTAGAGTCGTTCTGCCAATGGGAGGAGAGCGCATTTTTTCAGGCAAAATATGACTCAGAGGTTAAGGCGAAGGAGATCAAGGAAGGTGGGAAGTAGGTGAATAAGGACTGAGGTGAACGGAACACGGAAGCACTGGGGTAAAAAGTTTGGGAGGTCTATATTTCTTCACAGGGTCACGAAAATCGTTGCGCCGGGTATGAGCGCATTGTACTACTATTTTAGAGGGGTCTGTCTGTTGATGGTTTCATTTTCGATACAAACGGGGAGTCGACACAGCTCATCTCAGCCTGGAATAGGCATTTTCATTATGTCTATATGGGAGTTATGATGAGCCGCATGATACCAGAGAATGGGGGGAAGGGAGAAAGGAGAAAGGAGAAAGGGGCTGAATTGGAATTTGTCGCCAAGGGGCAGAACACACGGATGCTAGAGTTGAGATGTAGGAGAGAGCGTGGGTGGTCTCGTGAATAGAGAGGGGAAAGACAGCTAGAGTTTGAGGGGTTGTGATTGCGAAGCCAACTTATAGCCGTCCAACTACAACAAAATGAAAACAGCATATGACAGAATTTCGAAGGCCTTTTCCTCATGACTTGACTCGTACTGTCTACAAATTCTAACTAGATCAATGAAAGGGTGGGGTGTGATGAATTGTTTCAATTACTGTAACAGATCACTGACACCAATACACTTGAGACAGGGCCCCGCCATATTCACCAACCGATCACCCCACCTGCCATCATCACATCTAACATATCAGAATTGACAGCCTCATCAATCCGTGTAAACACCACTCAATGCATCACACCGTCGCATACGCCTCAATCAACGGCACGGTGGCGCAATAGGCGAGGTGGTGTTCCTCCCCCGGAAACCGACGATCGTTGATTGCGCGGCGCTAATGCGGTTGGGTTTTATTGAGACAGGAGTGGGGAGGAGGGCCGTCGTGAGGGACCACGGGGGAAAGAAGCAGGCAGGGCAGGCAGACAGAGAAAGTGATTTATCGCAATTTTTAGGAAGGAAGGGACGAGACAGGTCAGATTGATTGTGGACACGGGAGCTAAAGCGGGAATATGTCCCTATAGCGTGCGTTTCTTTTCATGGCGTGCACCGTCCAGCTGTTAGTGCAATGTCCGTGATTCTGCATAAAGTGTTTGTCTCGGGTGCTTCCGACCCACAGCGAGACAGGTAAGACGGGTCCAATATTTCAAGGGCGAAGTATAATATGTGGCAGAAATAACTAATGCTCTGTCTGTCCAGCTGTATAGGTAATCAGTAGCAGGCGTAAAAACTGGGCATGTTCGAGTATGGCAGCTTACTCTCTGTCTATACACAAATAATGGCGAATAATTACTAGTTTAAAGCATTCCTTCCTAGGCCGCATTGGCTTCAACGTCCGTCTGTGAACATTAGCATTAGTTGCTGGGAATTGACCTTGGCAACGTCTTAGACAGACAGCGAACTGATGTGCAATTCTGCTAGTATATGCAGGAAAGGGTAAGATAGATTAAGTGAGAAACCCACGACCTCCTTCTGGCAAAGCAAGAAGATTTCGTCCCCGAAGAAATCAAATCCTGCTGTCCTCTCCACTATTACTGATTTTCGAGTTGTTTTCACATTGCATAGATGGAGTCCCCCCAAGTGTAATGCACCGACTCCATATGGTGGTTGTTCTGTCGAGTAGTCCGCACCGAGTGTTGCATTCTGTGAAGAAGAAGAAGGCTTCATGTCCACTCTTTCAACGCGGGTCAGAAAATATGCGGATCGTAGCCTTTTATAGAAGCAGGTTCTTTTCAATCCAAAAGCGAAAGCCAGTCGGAATGCCTCGTTCCTCGCACTGCGCAGTACGATGTACGAGCATAAAGTAACCGCCTCTGGTAAGGAAAAGCACACTCGGAGTGGTGAGACGCCAAGGCGTCCAGCGAAATCACCCCTGGCAAGCCTCATTTGATCCCAGCAAACCCTTTCTCTCCGTTGTGAAAACCATGAGCTGCCCCCTAACCGGCACCTATTTCTGGCCGACAGGGATTCGGGAATAGTTCCGCCGGACCCATTGGTTCGTGGCTGTCCCAAGCTTGCTAGGAAACTGGAGCCGACGCCGTTAAAGATAGCTAGGACGCAGTTTCGGAAAAAGATGCAGCAGTCCCGACTAAGAAAGTATCTACCGGTACGTATTTAAACCTTGCAGGGAGTGCCTGGCTTTCAGATCCTGCGGCTTCTTGAGGTTGCTCCGGGTGTTCAATCTGCTCCCATTGCTCGAGTTGCTCCGACTTATCTGATTCGTCGTCAAGGGGCATAGGGCGCTCGAAATCTATCAACATGGCGTGCTTTCGCTCAAAAAAACAAAGCATATTGCGCCGACGTACGTTCGGGTATTCATTCACAGTGTGATCAAAAGCCGGTGGGTGGGCTTTCTGGTGTCAAGAAGGATTGTGCAAACATAACAGCACCCTTTACAGCAATTGTGGATCCAGTAAAGAACGTTCCATTACTCTGGCCCAATCAGCAGCGGAAAAGGTAACAGACAAATCGTATATTCATTAGATCTAGGCATATCCAAAATGTGCTGTAATCTTTATAGTCTATTCCTTCCTTCGAGTGAAAACCAGCTCTTGCGCAGGGATGCCCGCTGTGAAATGGTCCTTGACACCCAAAAAAAACACATCGAGGTCGAACTTGGCCCCCTTGGGAAAACTGATATCATATCTGCAAACCGTCTTGGCAATAACTGACCGCAGCTCCATCATTGCTATGGCTTTTCCAGGGCATTTGTAAGGACCCATGACGAATGGTATACAGGCATTTTTGTTGATAATTAATTCCGGCCTTGAAGTCCAACGTTCTGGGATGAATTTCTCAGGTTGCACAAAGTTGCGCTTGTCTGTAATACGAATCAGTTCCGATCAAACATGGAATGGATAGTCAGGGCAGTTATAAATTGACCTACCATGGTGGAAGCTATAAGTGCTAAATGAAAGGATCGTGCCGCCTGGGATCTCAACGTCGCCAATTCTGATGCCGCCTTCTGGCACCATGCGTTGAGGAGCAAACAATACCGGTGGGCAAATTCGTAGGGTTTCGCTAATTACACCATCAAGCAGATTTTGGGGTCGAGCACAAGTATACGAGCCATCTTTGAAGCTTTCGTGAACTTCTTTGCGAAGCCTCTCCTGGCATGAAGGATCATTTGCCAGGATAGTAAACATCGTAGTCAATGCAGAAGCCGTAGTGTCACTGAGGCCGGTGAGCATATGTTTGTATTGGGGAATGTTAGGGGCATCCATACCTTCCAGCTCCGATGATAACACGAGATTCTGCATCTAGAAGGGCGCGGTTTTCTCGACTATCCTCTGTATGCTCCAACAAGTAGCCCATTATATCGGGTCTATTGTTTGTCATCTTTCTTCGTTCGGCAATTTTTTCGCTGGACCACGACTTAAACAGCTTCATCGGGCCTACAAAAGACAGAGTTTCAACAATCGTGAGCATCCACGGGACATGGAGAAACAGCCCAACCGCTACAATTCCTTCCTTGATATTGTTCAGGATGGTAGTGGCCACATCAGACGATGTGCCTTCAATGAAGCCTGTAGAAGAACCAAATGCCAGCGAGCTCATCACATCGTAGCTGTAATGGATACACAAATCGTTGACGACTGTTGCCTTTCCCACGAGGGCATCTATGCGTGCGAGTAGGGAATCGGTGAAGTCCTCGATGGTGGGGCCATAATCGGCAAGAGCTGGCGGGGTAAGTTTTCATACTTGATAGAACGTAGTATATGGGAAAATACTAACTTTGCTTGAATGCCATGTCCCAAACCTTGCGCCGTTTCTTGTGGAAAGTGGCATCCCGGTTAGTATGTACAGATCGTTCCATAGCTCCATAGAAAGGTCCTTTCTCCATTCTAACTCCCAACATTGGAATCAAGGCGGCACTATCGAGAACTGACAGCTCTCGTGGGCCGACTCTTACATAGTCCCCATGCTGTTTGTGCAGTTCAGAAGCCACCCGGTACCATCTAACGTCGGATCCGATCACCTGCCTCAAAGACCACAGCTTCGTGAGCTTTGCTCCAAAGGGACCAGGGAATTTGTTCAACGGATGGAAGAAAGCGCGGTAGATGAGTATGTTTGCCCATAACGAAACAACAGCAGTAGAAACGATCAGCAAAGCGAGTCCGTGGGAAGCCCAGAACGAGGCATATTGCTCGCTGGTGGTCTGAAGCCCATATGCCACCGCCCAGTGCGATGCAATCACAGATCCAAGAATAGATAACGGGTACCTATCCGCCTCGACGGTCCTAAAAAATTGATGGAGGAGAGTGCCTACTGCGGCAGCTGAACCCAGCACAATGGAGATTGGTAGAGGATCCCCGGCAGACATCGCGAATGAACCGTGTCGTTTTTTCACGCACAGTGAAACAACAGAATTGCCAACGATGCGGACGACGACATTAGGCAAGTTATGTCAAGCATGACTACTCCCCACGACCACGTTGCTGGGTTCACCCATCGAAACTGCCGGACAAGATTGCCTGTCCATAATGAACCTGGAAAACGACAATAGTTGCAGCACATATTGCACATTGTGCATAATGTGCATGGTTACTGACCCATCTCAGAACCCTTGAGGTTTTCCGCTGATCGACCGGGGATGGCGGCTGCGGGGCCGGGTCGACACCGCAATAACTGACATCTGCCCAAAACCACCATTCGGAGGCCGCCGCTGTGGGCCGTGGTGGCAAGCCACCTCAATTCCCCGCGCATACCCTGCAAACTTTGGTGCTCGCGTGGAAAGAGTAGGGGTGCTGATTAGTAGTCGAGTCAGTCTGATTCTCCTAAGCAGCACCCCTACTCTGACTTGGCAAGTTTAACCCAATGACAGGGGAGGTAGGAGAACGCCAACCAATTTCCACTCCGACCAAGGGGTTCCGGAGTGGATGCCGGGCGCGCGGTGGATATGGGCCACAGAGAACGTTGCTTGTCAATGTTTTTGGGACACTTTTTTGTGGATGTGAAAGAGGGAGAAAACAGCAGGAAAGAGAAACTATACATGGCGATCAAACCGGGCCTGCCTCACAAGAGGGTCTGGCTTTTGTGACGGAGAGCAGAGAAATTGCCCCATCCATCATAATTGGCAGGTTCCCAAAGAGAACCCAGCCAATAATTCGATAATGGTATAACCAGGGGTTTGTAGTTAACTGATACTTTTTTGAGGTGTGGGGTGGCATAACTTCGTTGCAGTTAGGGACGGAATAGGGTTCAAGGTGGAGGAGACGACTGATGGATGGATCATGAACATATATCCCCATGGACCCTCAGGATTTTCCATAAGGAGTCGACTCCTTGGCCCAAATTCTTCACTTCACGCTTGCTTGTCACGCACGGATACTAGTCCAACATGGCGAGCAACACTGCACCGGAAGGCTTGATGCCCGCTCCTTTGGGAGTGACTCCGGATTTTGATGTCAGCCACTACAACACCACTCAATTCCAATTCATCGCAGCATACAGCATCACATTGGCTTTTGCGGCTATCACACTTCTGCTTCGACTCTATACACGAATCTTCCTCAACCAAGGATTTGGTCTTGACGATGGTGAGTCCACCCCAACGAACAATTGTTACTCTCCTAACTCGTTCTCTAGTTTTTATTATCCTCGCCATGGTTAGTTCCGTGGAGCAATTTAAAGGTTATTACTCATCTAATATCTTCAGGTTTCGTCTGTGGCTTTCTTTATTGTTTGTGTGGACATTATGAAGTATGGGTTCGGCCGCCATCTCTGGGAGGTCACAGGGATCCAGATGGCCGGCTATCTCAACGTATGTGTCTGGTCTCTTCTGTCTTGGGATCCTGCTAAATCTGCCATTCTAGAATCTGATTGCCATGGTCACAACCTACATTTGGGCCCCTGCACTCACAAAGATCTCCTTCCTCATTCTGTATGTAATTTTGCCCGCCTCTCCCTAACGTTTTTGAGATATCTCCCTTCCCTTGGATTTGTCGACCGCGATCTAACAGCCCGGCTAGACTCCATAGATTAAACCCAATCCCATGGTTCCGCGCCAGTCTTTACGTTCTCGGCGCCATTATCCTCATATACACTCTCACTATCAACCTCGTCATCGCCTTCCCCTGTTCTCCTCTGAAACCGAACACTGGTGACTGCCTCAACGATTGTGGCCTATGGCAAGCCATTCTCAACATCGTCACCGACTTCCTCAGCATCCTGCTTCCCGTCCGCATGGTCCTCACATTGAAACTTCCAACGACTCAAAAGGTTATCCTTGCCTGCATCTTCTCTACAAGTATCTTGTAAGCTCTATCTCCCAATTAAAGCTCGGCAAAGGCCGCTAACATATCTACCCCCAGTGTGATGATTATCTGTGTTGTCCGTATCACGTACATTATGTCCCTTGCGAACAACCCCGACGTCACCTACTCCCAAGCGCGTGCTGCAGTCTGGTCCTGCGTCGAGCTCAACGTTGGCATCATGTGCGCGTCTGTCATCGTGCTCAAACCATTTATGCGCCACCACTTCCCCGGCGTCTTCTCTACCTACGTCATGTCCGTCGACAACAGCGATGCCACGCCCAAGAACTTTACCCGCGGATTCGCCGAATCGAAGAAGGCGAACCCGAGTGAATATCAACACCCCAACACCTTCCAAATGGCGCGGGTTAAGGGCGGTAACGGTACCAACGACGATGACAGCGGGTTGGGCCAGGGGCGGTCGTCGCGGAAGGGCTCGCTGGGCACGACGAGCGATGAGATGCAGCGGAATGGGATTACCGTTACGAAGACGGTGCGGATGAACTCTAGGACGAGGAAGGAGTCGAGGATGAACTTTTTGGACACGGAAAGCACTGAAGAAATGAATGGCCCGAGTCACAATTACTCGCATGCATAGATACCACGGGGATTAGAGCGAACAGCTGTTTGATTAGACATGGCCATGGCGTATTGGGAGGGAAATGGGTTGGGTTTGAATAGCGACAGCTGGCGTTGCTAAGATTCCCGATGGCTCTGGAAATGTCGGAGGTATACATACATCATTACATGGTTAGATAGAATTGCCAAACGCTCCAATGAGCAGGCTCAAGGAGATGACTTTGGATACATATACATTGCCCTCCATCTCGTCCATCTCTATCTTGTTCGGATAGTACCGTCGTTATATATATCATATAACTAGCCAAGGTAGGATTGTTCAACTCTTTGCAGAGATATTTACATTTACAAATGGTTATGGGGCTCCCCTAGAACATCTTAAATTTATGACTTTCAATAGTATCAGGTGGGCATACTCTTCACGTATACAAGAACGAATAATAATAAGTGTATATTGACTATAAACTATGTAGGTATTCAATCTTAAAGCCGAGCATGAAATGATTAAGGCTGTTCCTTATCAAGTTGTCCATAGACCCCGTTCCAACGCCAGACATTACTCATCGATAAACACAACCATCCGGCCCATCTCGCTCAATTGTGCCATACCAGAGTATTGCAAACAATATTTACCGCATCCAGCTCCAGCCAGAGCAGTACGCATGCGATTCCGTACTTGCCTTCCAGGTATTTACCTCCAGTCATACGTCATGCCTCATACCTCATTTTCGTAAGGAACGTTATGCAGCAATCCCGCTGCCGCCACCCCATCTGAACCTTTTGACACGAGGCACCGCGATTTCTGACCCGCAGCCCCTTAAAAGCTCGCCCTCCTGCTTCCCAGTCTCATAACCCCAAGCATAGCCAGCCCCAAAGCCAACGGCGGACACTACAATAACTACGCCAGCGCTTACAAGCCACGTCAATAGCGTTGGGCTCAGAAGTTGCTGTGTCTGTTCGCGAGTCCCTTCAACAGCAACTCTTTTCTTCTTCATTGAGCGGCCCTGCTGAGTATTTTTCCGCCTTCCACGACCATTCTCGTCTTCGGAGGCGGTGCCACTACTGCGGGATCTCCTGCTTGGACTTCCGTTTCCCAGTCCCGGCGCAAGATTGGGGGAGGTGGGTACAGGGGGTGTGCCGAGCAATTCTGATTCAGGAACTAGTCTCAATCCCTGTACTTCATTCCTGTTGATTCCCGGCGTTTGCATTGTTGGCGAAGGCTGTTTCGGCAACGATCGTGCCGCTTTGGCGCAAGAGAGGAGTGTTGTGAGAGATGCACGGAGAGCGGCGTCGTTGGCTGCTTGGTGGGTAGGGTGGGGTGAGAGGTAGTGCCGAGGTGGAATATAAGAGCCTCTTCTGCTCGTCTGAGCTTGATTTGGTGGATGGGAAAAAGCATTTGGCTGAGGACTAAATGCTGGCGCAGTTATACCAAGAGCCGTGCCGTCTTCATCTTCGTCGTCTTCATCCTCTGACGGGGGCGGGAAGTGGATGTCTTGTCTCATTTGCTGTCTGGGAGAGACGCGCCCCGAGTGGATATTCTCGTTTGAACTGGTAAGTACACGGTCATCAGAGGAGGACTCGGATTCATCGTATTCATCCTGGCTGCTGGTGCTTCGTTGGGCGACAACCTGAGAAATTCGAGATACACCGGCAGGACCATGGCGGCGTCCACGTCGTAAGTTGGAAGACTGCACGCGTAATCCAGCTGTTACGATTTCATTGTCGATGGAGGATAAAGATGAGGATGATGGTTGAGATGATATTTCGACCCAGGATTCTGTTGAGACACAGGTCAGCAACGGTCTTGTCGCGGCAGAGGAGCCAATACAAAATGCATACCTTCGTTGCGCAAACGTTGGGTAGCATCAGATGAGCGAGCTATATTGTCCCAGGTACGAGGTGTTGGTTGGGTAGACCTTGTCCCATCTTCGTTGGTACGGGCATGTCTTGAAGATGCCATCTTGAGGTTGTCGGTCGGTATATGAGAACTTACCCCGCAATCACAATACTCTTCGAAATCTATATCAGCGTTCTCAAGTGGAATTTGTAACGTGCCAGCTCTTGATGGTGGTCCTCTTCTTTGTTCTCGATCACGGTCGAGTTATTTCGCTGCCCGCCAAATGCTGTTGACCGCTTCTATGATGGTCTTGAAAGGGTGGAAGTTGGCGGCGGGCTGTGTGAGCGATCTGTCAATGGCGTACCCCCCTGCTAATCAGTTCCACCGGTGGGCGCTTGGTGAGCCTTTGCGCCTTTGTGCTTGTCTTCAGTGGTTGTATTGTATTCAGATAAACCTGGAGAATGATATAATATATATCATTCCGCATCATATATCACAGTATAAGTCAAGGTTAAGTAGGAGAGTTGATATATACGTAACTAACCTCTTTGTTTAGTGTTTAGCAGAATCAGCCCACCCAACCGGGTGTTGCGTGACCCTTCCGAAGTCACATGGGGCGCTTATCGCTCCTTATCTTCTTGCCCCTCTTTTTTTGTTGGGCTATTCACCCATATCACGTGAGATCACAACTGGATATAAATCCATTTCTCGAATCCCAAAATTGTATTATCATCTCACAGCATCCATTGTGGAGGTTGAGCCCGTGAGAACTTCTCGAAACCCTCTGCAATCCTGCGAATATTCGGAGCTCTAGTACCTATTTAACCGTCACAAATCCAATCCCATTCCTAGCCTCTCTTGCCGCTACCTTTAACGCCTGCTCTTCCACATCTGTCCACTTCACACTGAGTTGATCCCACTTCTTTGTCTTGAACTCTTCCCTGAAGGTCTGCTGTACGCCCTGAAGTCTTGACATTTCGCGAGGGTCCCCAGAGCCGCTGTAGATGATAAAAGCTGTGCATGGAGGAAGGGAATTGTAAATGGTTCGAATACGGGCCGTCAGAGCAGCGGTCGCTTCAGCAATAGGCGATGCATCTGGCGCAGGATATCTGGTGGCGGACAATGAGTCTAGACGAGAAGCAGCTTCCTTGTCAGACGCCGGGTCGATGGTAGAAACATCCACCGCTGGTGGTACTTCGTCAGTAACTGACGATAGTGTCTCCGCCAGGATCGTAGGCGTCGTCGGTTTGTTAATGTTCCACCACCCTTTTAGAGCCTCCAATTCACGGAATCGAGCCCAAATAAAATCCACTCCCCCCCCTGGAACTTCAAGGCCATCCTCATCACCCATAACAGCACGAATTGTCCCAGCGGTAACCTCTTCGTCGCTCTTGCATCCTATAATAACGTTGGCTGCCGCACCTGCGCCCTTCTTTGGGTCACCCCAGTCAATAGCTGCGGATGTTTTGGCGCCAGTTTGGCCAGCCACAGCTGCGCCACCTTGATTCTTATAACGAATACCAGTTCGTGCTAGCCGCTTAAAAATGTTTTCACCTGCAGCATCACCAGTCCCCCATAGCGGTCCCTTCTCACACTTCTGTTTCACGAGGTCAAGGCAGGTGCGAGCATCCTCGGTCGAGTCATGCCCTGCACCAGGGCCTACAGTGCCGCCTCCTTTTTGAATTTCACGGCCGAGATACTTCTTAGCCAAGTATTTAAGCGATGACTTCAGCGGCGTGCCACGAGGGTGCGGGTATAATAGCGAGGTATCGATGATAAATGGGTGTGTGAGCTTGAGGGCGTTTAGGTCGGCGTTAAGGGAGTGGCCAATGAGAATGGTTCGTGGCGTGAGGATTTGGATAAGCTTTTGTTGGATGTCGTGAAGAGTAGTTGTGACGGGCCGAAGCATTTCTTCCGTGATACCAGAGTATTGAGTGACATAGTCAATGATAGGTTTGTCTGGCTTAACAAGCTCATCGAGAGTGACTGTTCCATCCCATGCCACAAGGCTGATTCTCGTCAATGAGAACTCGCGCTCGCCCGTCATACACATTTCGCAGTCCATAGCAATGACTTCCCGCCCGGCAGTGATGCTGCCTGCCTCAATCTCTGCATCAGGTGGCGTCCCATCTTCCCAGGACTCGACCAACGTGTCTACCCATCCTTCCTTTGTGGACGTACCAGCATTGACTCTCTGCTCTTTCAAGTTCTGCTTTTCAGCCTCCTCCGCATAAACAGCAGGATGTAACGTATACTTGTTTTCTAACAGCTCATCTGGTCCAGAAATATACTCTGACACGCGTGTCCTCTTATTCACCCAACCATGAGGTTCTTTAGCGGGCCTCGCACCTTTCTTATCTTTGTCTTCGTGGGACTTAGACACTGGCGCCGTAAGCATTGCATGCAGCGGTGAGTGCATCTTGCTGAATTTATCATCTCCAGGCGTCTTGACAGGCCACAGGTACTCAAACATGTTTCCAAACTCGGCCAGTTGAGGAGGAAGCTTATCGGTCGCCAACTTGACAGGATAGTATTCATCTGGGGAAGTATGCCTCCCATTTCCTCGATTCGCTCCATTATTGCCATCTACCTCCGTCTCTTTCTTATCCCCATCGCTAGAAGATTTTGTCCCAAACATCTCTCTTTCCAGTCCAGGAACCATTAAAACAACAACCTTTCGTATCTCTGGTCGATGGCGAACAGAAACCCATTGTGGTCCGGAGCCGTCGGCAAGTAGGTATAATACAAGATTCTGTAAGTCGCTAATTTTGATCTGTGACTGTAGTCTTGAGTCTGCTGAAAACGTGATGGACGGGTAGTTCAATGAATGTGGCTTCGGAATCTTCTTTGCCTTCTTAGTCGGACGCTCTTTGACGGTTTCCCAGCTTTCACCGCCCTCTTCCTTCTTCTCCTCGCTACCCTTGCTATCTTCTTTCGGTGCGTCTTTTGAGATTAAATTGAAGGTTGGCAAATCGGGTTGTTGCAGGAGCGCAAGTGTTTGCCCCATGCTGCCTATGCCCGAGTCGGCGTCGTCGCGATCGTCACGTTTCCTTTTGTTGCCTCCTTCGTGTTCTGGCTGGTGCGTGTTTCGGTTTCCTAATTGCTTGTGGTGGTTTTTATTCCTTTTGGGTCCATCATTATACCCCATGGTGGAATAGTACTAAAGTCTAATTCGCGATTGTTGGAGTTAATCGACAGTGGTCCAGGTCACAGACTGAAACTTTGAAGTACGAGTCGATTCTGCCGTTCCATTCCAGGCGGTGAAAAGGGCGGCGTTCAATCCGATAAGAGGTTTAGGTGCATAGAGTGAAAGCGCGTGAAGAGACGCGACACCAACGCTGCCACGCACAATAGTATCGAACGGCCTCTGGTTCATAACAACCTTTGAGAGATATCGTAATTCAAAATTGAATAAGACGATACCAGTGTGCTAGATAAGCGCCACAGGATTACCTTTCGGCCCCACAAACTTTTAGTTCTTATTAAGGAACAATCGCGCAACAAAATATTCGCGAGTGTCACAAATTTGGGTCACCGAATGATATACACCAGGTATAACAGGTATGTATCAATTGAACCTGTCCCATTATATGTTATTTCCTGTTAATAATTTCATCTGTAGATGATGAGACTCCGATCCAACGAACACTGAGCCCAGTAATCGCCATTTACTATTGGATGGTCTACTTCACAGGCGCATATGAGATATCTGAAGCGGAAAGGCAGCATGGAGGTGGTGACATGCAGTTGTGCCAAATGCGGTACTTTTGTCGGCGACTTTGAAAACCTATGGAACCAAATAGGCAAAAGGCACTTCAGCCCTGTCAGTTTGAAGACCAAGGACTGGAGCGTTGGTCTGCAACATTCAGGAGATGTCAGGATAGCACCGACAGATACAGTGATTGAGGATAGGTAAGGGGGGTTTTTCTTTGTTGGGCTTACTACGGAATCTTTTATCTCCCATTATAACCACGGCGGCCAACTGCTAATATATGATAGTTATCTGCAAGATCTCGCATGTGAAGGATGTGGGGAAATACTGGGCTTGCTATGTCATGACGCTCCTCCAGGACATATCCTCCGAAAGGATCAAATTATTCTCCACCTGAATAATATGAAAGTTGTCTCAGGATCCACCGGGAAGCCATGCACACCAGTCATTAAACATGCGTATCCTCTAAAGAGAAATGGCCCCAAGAGTGGCCATGATGATAATGCCCAAGAAAACGACAAAGAAATTAATAGTTACGATCGCAATTTGGCTGTAGTTGATAGTGATCTTCCTCAAGCAGATGATGCCGATCGAATTCAGCATCTCACACAATTTGCGGACTGGGCAGAAGGGGCTATAGATAGCCAGAAAAGGGACATTGATCGAATTTCTGTCTCCGTCCAAAAAATCGAGACAGACATGCGCAGCTTCAAGGATTTCATGACAATGATACGGAGAGAACTGGCAGTACGACCAACGAATATTGAGATGGATGATGTTCGGGCCTCGGTGCATGCGCTTCGTGATGAAACCGACCAATCCCGCTCTGCAAATGTTGCTAAGCCTGCCGAAGGGTCTCTATCCTCTGAAGATGTTGATATTATAACCGAGAGCATCACCTCACTGAGCAAAAAAGTCAGCGAGATTGATTCGCTCAAACTCGAGATCCAATTTTTAAAGATTAAGCTTAAGCGGTCTGAAGAGATTACGAGGAAAGCTGGGAGGTATGCAGATTCGCGTCCGAGCAGTCCACTGCCTACAACTACGAACTACCAGGACGAGGCCTCTACATACTTTAAACCAGTTGTGGATCAATTACAGGGCAGTCTTAGGGGATTCGAAAAGCACATGTCCAGCTCTCCTGCTATGGAGGATAACCGTCCGAAGAGAGCGCGCCTTTCAGGCAAAGATATGAAAGCCGTCGCGGCGACTAATGTCCAAAGTGGTTCTATACTTCGCAGGCCATCCCGTCTCTCTCATGTTCTCATTCCAGTCTCTCAAGACCGCCTTGCAACGGATGTGCCTGAACTCGACGACATGGCTCCCTCCGATGATATCACCGAATATGCATATGAGCCAAAGCCGGCAGGACCAACGTTAAATAGAGAGCAACCCGTGCCCTCGAAGCCAAGTAGGCGAGATGCTCATCCCCACACTTCCCAAGATCAAAGAACCAAACCCACGAGAAGGTCCGGGGCAGCGTCGGATGAGCTCGACCCCGATTTCATTCCATTGACGGCCAGGGGGACAAGGGATCGAAGGTTTAGGACGGGGGCGTGGTCTACCAGGCGCCGCAACTCTGGGAAGATGTCCGCGTCTGAGAATCTACAAAATGAGGGCGACGATATGGAGAAGGATGACGAAGAGGACGTTATACAGAGCGTAGAGGGAGATGGAGCACCAACGACTCCGCAGGCGGTAATGTTAGATCAGGCTCATCAGCAACATATTTCTGATGAAGAGCATCAAGATCTGAAGCACAAGAGGCTTCGGGCAAGAGAACGGCTGGTTAAGGATACCATAGACAGGGAGATGAATATGGCTATCTGAAGACCCAACAATTATACCATGTTTCCAAACAAACATTTTACATGTCCCAGTACGAGTATATGGAAATGAAAATGACAGGCTAGTATTTTATAAGCGCATATCGTATTAAATACGATTTGATAATCTCCATTTTATACATATGCTTCTCGTGATCAGTTAACTTTCATCAAGCTTGTTCTGTTGCGACATTGCGACATATAATTGACAATATTTTTTTTTATTCTTTGAAAACCCCGTAAATATTTGATTAGAACAACATATTTTATACATTTTGCGCGTTGATTCCCAATTACAATTACAAATAAAGAAATAAAAAATGAAAAATAAACCAAAGAGATCGAGCGATAGACTAATATTTACAGAAACCCTGCTGATTGAATCAATATTGGTAGCTGAAGATTAACCATCGGTCAATCAGGGTTCTTCCCGTTGAAGGTCTGGCCACGGAGGTGGTGGCGCGTCATAAATACGAGTGGGTGGCTGACGCATGTGGGCACCCCTGTCTGACCCAGCTGCAACTGCTGTGTTCCATCGCAGCTCTGAAGCCACGCAACCATTATTTTGCGCGACGACTGGCGACTAGACTAGAGTTCATCTCGGATTCAGCGTATGATTGTTCGCACTGACTGTCCCTCATCCAGAACAGCTCAAGGAGCTTCGACGGATCTTAATGCTTGGACTCCCTTCGAATAAATCGCAATCATGAGGCTGAGGGTCGCAGAGGCTGTCCCAGGATGGCGAAGCTTCCTCCTGGCGGCATTTCTCCATGGCACGTCCTTTGCAGCGAAAGATGCGCCAGTAGTCACCTCAAACAAGTTTGCGAACTCACCATACGACTTACGCTATTTTGACGATTCCGATGTTATCCTCATGCAGGACTTCAACGAAGACGCGATCTTCCGATCTGCCAACGCGGCCGAGTCCTGGGAAAAGGTAGCTGCCATCCCCGACGGGGTGTCTGCCAGTATGGTTATGCATCCGTTTGACAACACGAGGGCGTATGTCCTGACGGAGGATGTCACGCATTTTCGGACGGAGGACCGGGGGTCGACCTGGACAAAGTTCGAAACGAAGAGCATCCCGGATATACGCGAAGGGAACCCATTAAGCTTCCATGCTGGGAACAAGGACAAGATTATTGTGAATGCGCTGGACTGTATGCTGGGGCTCTACTGTGAGCGGACATCAACTTATACTTTAGACGGCTTTCAGACACCAGCCAAGCCACTTCGCGACAACACTGCGGGGTGTCAATGGGCAAAAGGAACAGAATTATTCGCGGAACGAGAATCGGAAGTTGATGATAGCAGGATTCTGTGCATCACGGAAGGCAAATACTCGCGCTATTCGAAAGACTATAAGCTCAAGATCTCGGATTCATTTTTCGCAGATGAGTTCGAACCGGTCCTTGAGGAAGGCCGGACAGTTACCGGAGTTTCGAGAATTGCGGCAGTGAAGAGTTATATCCTGGCTGCTAGCGTGGCAGAGAAAACGGACGAAATGGCCCTCTATGTTACATATGACACGTTGAAGTGGCACCGGGCTGTCTTCCCGCACGACCATAAACTGGTGGAAGAAGCTTACACCATTTTGGAATCGACAAATTACAGTATCCAAATTGATGTTATGACGACGAAAAAATCAAACCCCATGGGGGTTCTTTTGAGTAGTAATTCAAACGGCACATACTTTACGCGGAATGTCGAGCACACCAACAGGAATAAAGGGGGCAACGTCGATTTCGAGAAGGTTGCTGCGATCCAAGGCATTGCTCTCGTCAATGTGGTTGATAATTGGGAAGACGTTGAAAAATCACCAAGAGAAGCCAAGAAGATCAAGAGCCAGATCAGTTTTGACGACGGCCGGACGTGGCGAGGGCTGAAAGCGGGAGATGATGACTTACACATCCATTCTGTGACGGATGCTTCGAACTCTGGGAGAATATTTTCGAGTCTAGCACCCGGGATTATGATGGCTGTAGGGAACACTGGCAAGCACTTGAAGGCGTATGATAAAGGCGATCTCTATGTCTCTGAAGATGCTGGTGTTAAGTGGACTAAAGCGCTCTCAGGCCCACACAAGTATGAGATTGGTGATACGGGATCTATTCTTCTCGCTGTCGAAGACGCTATCACTAAGAAAATGAAGTACTCTCTTGACCGCGGTAGGACTTGGAAAGAAATTGACCTGCCACATAAAGTCTCACCGTACGTGTTGACGACAACCCTGGATTCTACAAGCCCGAAATTCCTATTCATGGCATCTGCGAGATCAGCAGACGTGGAAGAGTATTATATAATGTCGATTAATTTCGAGGGCATGAAGGAGAGGAAATGCGAGGATAAAGACCTTGAGAAATGGTATGCTCGTGTAGACAAGGAGGGAGAAGCAACATGTTTGATGGGCCACAAGCAGTACTTCATGAGACGGAAAGCAGATGCCGATTGCTTTATGAAGAAAGACTTTGTTGACCCCGAAGCGAAGATTGAAAAATGCGACTGTAGCGATATCGACTACGAATGCGACTTCAACTTCGTAAGAAGCGAGGATGGCAAAAAGTGTGTTGCGCAAGGCCCTCCTTTGGTTCCTGATGGAGCCTGCAAGAATCCAGAGGACACATTCAAAGGCTCATCGGGATGGCGCCTTATTCCAGGCAATGATTGTATTCCGCCAAAAGAGGGGGCAAAGGACGAGTTAGTCTCGACGCCCTGTAAAGACACGGTTGCACCTCCAGCTAGCGGTAAAATATCGCATACTTCACAGTCCCTCAAGGGCAAGGTCCTCCACGACCATATATACTTTGAGCGTACTGAGACGAGTTCTGGCGTGGACGAGACCGTTATCGCACAGACCGACGAAGGTGTCTTCCTATCCCGCGACCACGGCAAGAACTGGAAAGAGATTTTAAAGGATAAAAAGGTCAAATACGTCGTCCGTCATACATACCTCAACGACAGGGTTTTTTTCATTGCTAGCGATGACAAAGTATACTACTCCGTAAACCGTGGCGATGACATCCAAACGTTTGATGTCAAGGTCCCGCATCCCGCTGATTACTTATATGCTTCACCTATGAGCTTTCATCCAACGAAGAAAGATTGGATCATATGGACAGGGAAATCCTGCTCAACTGGTGGCGATTCTTGCCATGCTGTGGCTTCTATATCCAAAGATCGCGGTGATAGCTGGAAGACTCTTGCACGCTACGTTTCCAAGTGTGAATTCATCTATGCGGAAAAGACTGCCAGAGAAGCCGAAGGTGAGAAGCTCATTTTCTGTGGAGCTCGAACCAAAGAGTCGAATGACCCGACCGACAATCCGTGGAAACTTATGGGCAGCACAAATTTCTTCGAGGACTCGGTGACCTATGTCGATGATATTCAGGACTTCGCGACTATGTCAGAGTATATAATCGTGGCAGCCAAAGATAAAGCTAAAGATGAGTTGACGCTCAAATCGAGTGTTGACGGAAAGACATTTGCCGATGCGCTGTTTCCATCCAATTTTAGGATTCCGCATCAACATGGATACACTGTTCTGGATAGCTCTACACACGCCGTCTTTTTGCATGCCACGGTTGATACCACGACCGATTTACAATATGGAGGCATCATCAAGAGCAACTCCAACGGGACGTCTTATGTTCTCAGTCTTAATGGCGTCAATCGGGACAATGGTGGATTCGTCGACTTTGAGAAGATGTCGAAACTGGAGGGCGTTGCGTTGGCCAATGTTCTTACCAACTACGAGACTGCTTCGAAAGATGGCCACAAAACACTCAAGACGATGATCACGCATAATGATGGTGCAGAATGGCGCTTCGTTACACCGCCATCGAAGGATGTCGAAGGCAAGAAGTTTTCATGTAGTGGAAGCCTCGAGAAATGCTCTCTCAACGTACACGGATACACTGAACGCAATGACAAGTCACACATTTACTCGTCACCCAGCGCCGTGGGAATCATGCTTGCCGTCGGCAACGTGGGTGAATCGTTGCAGCCGTTTGATAAGAGCGACACATACATTACGCGCGACGCAGGAGTTAGCTGGATACAAGTTAAGAAGGGATCGTATATGTGGGAATACGGTGATCAAGGGTCGATTATTGTCCTAGTCAACGATCGCAAGGATACGGATGTAGTGCACTACTCGCGCGACGAAGGAGATACCTGGACGGAATATAAGTTCTCCGACTCGAAGGTGCGCGTGGCAGACATAACGACCCTCCCGTCTGATAACTCTCGCAACTTCCTACTATGGGCAAAGGCCAGCGATGGCGCCGTTACGACTATCAATCTCGACTTCACGGGACTGACAGACAGGCAGTGCGTGCTCGACGAGACGCGCGATGAGAATGAAGACTACTATCTCTGGTCACCTCGTCACCCAACACAGGAGGACAACTGCCTTTTCGGACACATTTCGCAATACCACCGCAAGAAAGCCGGCGCCGATTGCTACAACGGTCACATTATCGAGGCTCTGCACGACATCAAGTCAAACTGCACATGCACACGCCAGGACTTTGAATGCGATTACAACTACCAGGCACTAGCCGGTGGAGAGTGCCTGCTGGTGCCCGGTCTCACTCCGATCGACCGCATCCAGGAATGCCGCGATAACCCCGATCAGATCGAGTACTATGAGCCGACGGGCTACCGGCGCATCCCTCTAAGCACCTGCCAAGGAGGCAAGGAGATGGACCGCATCGTGGCGAAGTCCTGTCCCGATAAAGAAGACGAGTTCCACAAGAAGCATGGCCTGGGCGGCTTCTGGGTCTTCCTCATTGTGCTCTTCAGCATTGGTGCGGCGGCGTCGGCGGGCTGGTGGGTGTACAACAACTGGGCTGACAAGTTCGGCCAGATCAGGCTCGGTGAACAATGTATGTACCCCCCTGCGTCCTACTTATTCTTCCCGATCTCGCATTACTATGGCGGCGGATCGGGTTCACAGGAACACATGCTAACTAGCGACACAGCGTCTTTTGATGAAGATTCTCCTTTCATCAAGTATCCAATTATGGCAGTAGCAGGTGTAGGCGCCGTGATGATCGCTGCGCCATCCGTGGCGAGCAGCATATGGGGATGGTTGATGAAGACATTCGGCGGGCGCAGAGGGACGCGTTTCACGACGCGGGGCAGCTTTGCAAGGGGTGCAGATTACACGGCTGTGGATGAGGACGAGGGGGAGTTACTTGGGGAGGATAGCGATGATGAGGTGTAGGGTGTGTCTGTACATTATGGGTTTAGACTGGTCGGTGGAATGGGAGTTTTTTTTTGTTTTGGATGATGAAGGCTTGAAAAGGGGTGCGGGGTTGGCTTGTGGTCAGCGAGCAGGATGGCGAGGTGTGATAGGAGGGGGCTTGATATGATGGGTTACTTATCAATCGCTGGAAGCGTAATGCTGAGGATAATCAGTTGAATGTATAACCATGTTTCACACGCTCTACGAGTCATGCTATCGTGATACACATCGTATCGAATCTTGCTGTATAGTGTGTATAGGCGAGTTTCTTGGCTGCACACCGTCCCTGGCAGCGATCCGACATAGTGAGGGAAAGAGGGGGGAATACAGTAGCAAGGTGTAGTTCCTTATCCGATCACCGCAGGGAACACGTCAGGCACAAGTCTCATAATACTCCTCTTATGCGCGTTTTTTTATGTGCGTCTCGCGCGATACGGCAGCGAAGATCCCCCGCGCCCGAGAGGGGAAGTGGGCTGTAGTAGCCAAGGCAGGCGTGCAGGAGGGTTAGGAACGGGATTTTTATTATTATTCTTTGTATATTGCTCCGCGCGTACCTGATTGAAGCGGGATGATGGAGTTGGCAGTATGCTGTGATGGATCCCTTGAGCCGGGCGCACCGGATGCAGGGGTAAAGCGCCCGCGGCGGGGGGATGGGAGGATTGGTTTGGGCGTATTGGGTACCCGCCGCAATATTGGAGGGCGGGTGGTGGGCGCTATCTATCTACGACTTGTTGGTGGTGGTGGTTGATATGGGGCACGTGTGGCGGGGTAGGGAATTCTGATATGGGATGATTGCGTGCGCGGGATGTTGAAAAGGAAAGAGTCGTGGTGCATGAAGAGTGATAGTATTCTAGATATGGGTAGTATTGGGCGCATCATTTGAAACTCGGACGATCGGCCCTCGTGAATGGCGGGCTGGTTGATGAGAGTTGTGTTCCCTTCCACGGCTTGGGAAACGCAGGACGGAGGTTATCTTACAGCTACTCTAACTCCTCATGCTATGCTGTCAGGAACAGGCGTCTGTTGTGCCTTGGATGTATGTGATGGGCTCAGGCATAAGATTCGCCCGTTGTTGGGAACGTGCGTGGGGTGTTCCAGAGCAGGCCAATACAAGAGCGCACTATTGTCCGGGGAATGTGGTTGTGGCGCTCAGCCGCTCCGTCGGACGGGTCGGTGTTTGTTCCCAGTTGTCGGTGATACAGCACTACAGCGCTGTGGGGAGAGCAGTGGTACTCTCCCCACAGCGCGATACAGAACAGTACAGCACAGTACATTCCAAATTGATGGCACCAGAGACAGCGGCTGGAGTATTGGCATTGGCTGATCGCCGGGAAATGGGGGATCGACAAACCTCAAGCCGTTTCCTCGCCCTCACATGGGGAGGGTCGCTGGGAATCCCAATGGATACGCCACGCAATAGGGGATCGACCAGCGTCCTCGCCAGCATAACGGGGTGAAGATCTTCCGTGTCCTTGGGCCAGCGTATCGCTCGTTGCCAAAGCGAGAGAGGGATCACCGGCGCTGGACGCCGAGAAATTGCTTTTTGTGAAGATGAGCCCATATTGAGTGTGCACTTCTCGATTTAGAAGGGCTTGGCAAATAGCGGGTTTTGTCCCGTTTGGGGGGACACGAGAAAGGGGTGTGCAGAAGAGGATCTGTGCTTTTTCTTGTGCGTGTTGAGTTTGAGACATTCACACAGACAGCCCCGCAACATGGAAGCCACAGTTGGGACGGGACGGGATAATTCTATAGTTTGATATTCCGCCCATTCTAGTCATGTAATGGCGACTTTTTGGGACGGGATAGTAAAAACGTGTGCAGATGCAGTAATGACATGTCATTTGGGAGCTCATTGGAATCGATAAATGACAGCGTATGACGGCATGGAAAACCCAGTAAGGCAAGGGAGAAAGCAACCTGGACGCCCTGGCACAAACAATATGATCGGCAAAATGATGCCAGATGGACTGCTGGGTAATATCTCGTGGCCAATTGGCCTTTCGCTGGTCATGCTGGTAGCCGACACCCACGGTTTGAAATAGACTCGCGTTTGTTGGAAATGTGATTATCAGCCTCATTGAGTCGTTTTAGACGAATATGAGTTTATCCGCCGTCCCTTGGTGGCTTGTTTAACTTTAGAGTACTATGTATCGCGATATCACAGGTCACACAATCGGAGCCTCGAAGGATGCTCCCAGATTGCCGGAACTTGTGCACAGAAGTTCATTTCTCGGCCGTGCTGGTCAGTATACCATATGCCGTAAAGGATGTGCGGACCAGCGAAACGGGCGAAATGCTAGTAAGACGGCGTTGGCGCTGGCGCTGGCGTTGGCGCTGGTGTTAGGCGTTGGCGTTAAAACTGTCCCAAAGGCTACAGAGCGGAATCTGGGGCCGGCCCATTAGCATGGGCAGCCAGCGAATCAGACTCGCACTCACCGCCGGCGTCAGATGGAAACCGACGGACGGGCAGTGCCGGTTGTGACAATGGCTTTTTTTGCTGGTCAGTGTCAGCGCCAGACCGTGCTGTTCCCGTTTTGCGGAATGGCAACGCCGCAGACCAGAGCAAAGTAGTGCAGAGTACGTAGAGTAACGCTATTGAAGAGAAGGAGCTACTGCCGGTGCTGTTGTGTGTGTGTGTGTGGGCTGTGTGGGCCTCAATGGAGCATGCACGTTTGCAAGAGAGCAGTTAGTCCGCCGACGCCGTGTCTTGAAGGTGAAGCAGTGCGTTTGCGGTGCATATCTGCAGTGTCGGCCTGTCAATGTCGTGGCATGGCAACGTATACCAGCCCCGTATTTGAAAAGCAGTCTGTGGAATGCAAACGCGTCACACTCGCAGCGACGTAAGCAAGTACCCTTTTCCCCGTTCCCTTACCTTCTCCATCCACTCTTCCCTCTCGCCGCAACCTGCACTGTACTGTGATGTGGCGTGGCGAATGGTCATCACATCCGCTACCGAGAGTCCTCATTAGCCTCTCGCCCCAGCGCGTGCGGGGATTCGGGGGGCGCGCACGCGGCGGAGCCCCCCTACTAGTTCCAGGGGCAGGGCGGACATGTTGCCGTTGCCGACATCCAGCGGCTAGTGAGGTTGAGTACTAGTATTCCGTAGTTGCACACAGATACTGTATGGAGTTAGTACCATTGTTATTGCAAGAAACGGTGGCTGAAGAGCTCGATACTGTGAGAATAGTACGACGTGTATCGGCAGGATATATATCGTCGGATCCATGCTGTGCCTCTTACTGAAACTGCCGTTGGTATTATATGGAGGGTTAATGGGAGGGTTCAATGGGATGATGGGGATCCATTGATGCGCTGTTGATGCGCTGTTGATGTGGTGTGATGTGATGCTGTGAAGCACTGGGGATCAGCGGGTATCGCCAGTAAACAGTATAATATTACTGGCTTTAGTACCACTTGAGTACCGAGTGAGTGGGACTGAAGTGGAACAGAGTGGGCCAGAGTGCAATCACGACCCCCATCCCCGACTCTAGATTACTTGTGGAGTACTTTTGTGTATTTTTGCGTGGCTGGCTGGGTGATTGGATGATATTGGATGATATTGGATGATATTGGGTGATTGGCTTCAGGGCGAGGGGGAAAGGGGATGACAGGAAGCGCCCCGGGAGTTACCTTTTCTGCTTTCTGTACCTGATTTGCTACGCCAATGCTGCACTACTATAGTATGCACTATGCGCCGTGTATCTTACTGTACTGAGACTATTTTCAACTATTCTTGACTATTCATGACTATTCTTGCCTATTTTCGACTGTTTTCGACTATCCTTTGACTATTCTTGTCCTATACGGCGGTAGCATACGGAGGAAGCTATACGATAGCATACGGCGGTTGGAAATCAATCATATCCCATCATCGCCTAGCATCAAAAAAACATCCTTCGTCACATCTCATCCTCGCACATTGCATGCATTGCATGCATTGCATCCATAAACATCCTTAGCATCCTTAGCATCATCTATTATATCCATATATCCATACCCCCATACATAAAATGTCCATAATATCTCATATCCTTATGCACAAGTATTTCAATGTACTCTGCACTAATCTTCATTCTGTTTGCAATCTGCTTTGATCGGCGTCCATATACCCTTCTGTCGAGGGATAACTGGATAACTCCCCAAATCCGCGCTTAACTGCGCCCAATCGAGAAATGAGGAAAAGCAAACGAATGGATAGGATGAGCAGCACGACCAGCATGCACCAGCAAGGACCAGGGTTTGTCGTCGTCGTCTCCATTAGAGATACTCTCGATTAGACAGACGGGACTACAGCCAGCCATCCTTTGTGCCTGCCTGCATATACATATGACTGGCCATTGCTCTTTTCCATCTGCAGCGCGTGTCTCACGGCGTGCATTGATTGATTGACCTGCTTCAAACCTGTGCGCATACTTACGGCTGGCCTTTTCTCTCTCCGACCATACACATACCGCGCCTTGTTCGGAATCTTTTGCTCAGAGCTGCGAACCTACATATGCCCGCCGTTGTGAGCTGTCAGTTACCCGTCTCAGCTTCTCCCCATAAGCAGCATCCACCACCACCTCTTTGCCACGAGTCGATAGCATCAAGCCAATACTCCTGGACTATCGACTTAAAGGACGAACCCCACATCGTTGCAGGAGATCAATTCTGTCAGCAGCTTCCTGGTTTTTGACAGCGCCGTTGTCATTTATTGCCAATCATGTCGACCTTGCATCTGGATCCTCTCGCCAACTCGGGTCTTCATAATACGCAGCATATCCCACTCCGCTCTTTTTACACTTCTGCCGCCCTCTCACACTCCATACCGTCGAATATCGACTCGAATCTCCCGAGTCGTGGTGACATGTTCGCCGAGTCCGCTGCTCGACCATATTCATCAAGCGGCGTCTCTGTCCCAGCGGGTCCTCGAATACCTGGACCATCACGACGGAAGAACATGAGCGAGATGATTGGAATAACGAGCGAAGAGGAGTTTGAACGGCTCCCAATTGCTGTTCGACGCAAGGTATGTGTTACGGAAGAGCCTTTCCTGTCGAGTGCCATCTGAGACAATGTGTCTCGGACAAGACCCTTCAACGAGACCCTTACTACCTTTTTTTCATCCTATCTTCGAAAAGTCGGGGTTGACGATTACGAAGATGGGATGATCATATTGAAACAAGAGTCAGAGTTATCTCACCAAAATGGTGAATGTGCTGCGAACCGCACGCATATCTTCCGTGCTTTGAGGGGTTGCAGGGCATAGCGTTGCATTGTAGCGTCTTGTCTTCATGCACGCCCGGTCTGGCCGGGGCACCACCTCTTGTGTGCTCGTACCTGCAGATATAATACGACCCCCCTTTCATTTTCTTCCACAGCATTTCACTTTTTGCACACCGTACTGATTGTTTGATTTTCAGTATTTCTCGACATTGGAAAGACTGCGACTTTCTCAGAACTCTTCATCGGTTGCACCCAGCGACCTCGATTTTCCAGTCTCAAGAAAACGTCCCGCACAACGACGACTAAGGAAAAAGTCAATCGCGAAATCAATTCCACAGCCTTTCACTCTCCCACCCACACCTCAACAGCTACGAGTGTCTCGATCAAAACCTGTCACTGCTGCAGAGGTGGCGTGGTTCATGTCATTGCCAGATAAAATTCGCAGGAAACAATTTACAAAGGAAGAGCAACTCCACTTCACCAGCAGGCGAGATAGTGTTATTCTCGACGCAGCGGACGAGGCCATTTACAAATCCAGTCGTCGTAACAGGACCGTTACTCCAATAAGCCAACTGCCACCAAGCCCGACACGATTAAGTATGGATTCGTCAATTGGCAGTGTAATGTCGGAACGCCCCACCAGCATCGCACTAGCAATGGAAGAGAGCTTCAGGTGGATTGATGAAGATAACGACTTGGACCTTCGACTAGTTCTTGATGATTATCACGCCAATCTACCTGGAACGGTCATCCCCGACCCCGCATCATCCGTTCGCCCCTCTTTTCGCCGTAACATCTCTATCAGCAAGATCCCTTTCGGCCGCTCATCACTCTCGTCCCCGGCACGTGCCGCTTCAGTCTCCGGCTCGTCACAACCACCACCTACACCCTCGGGGGTACCTGCAAGAACGCTCTCCAGAACATTCTCCAAAAGCCACTCTCGGCAACGGTCTCGGGCCGTGTCTCTCATTAGCCCCAGGTACACACCAGATTCACCTCGACAGTCCATAGATCCCTATGCAACCCACTACCAAGACCCGGAAGCTCGCCTGAAGCTCCGCGTCTATCTCGCCTCACCCCAGAAGTTCGATGAAGCCATCGAGTTCGGCTTCCCTAGTACTGATGGTGTTTCGGATCCATCCGTGGAGAAGAAAGTGAAACATCTCCCGAACATCCGCGTCACGCGGGACAGTGCCCACACGGTCCGTCCCGCAGTTCTCAGTCCGAGTTCACACACATTCTTCGACGATGTTGGTAGCCTCCTAGATGATGATGTGTCGATGCCGGACCTCGATTCGCCGCACACGCCAATGGAAGGAAGTTTCCAAGCCCGCCGCGGGAGCCATGGGAGGTTGATGAGCCTCGGCGGTGGCGGCGCTGACGAGTTCTTGCACCTGGGGATCCGCAAGCCCATGCTGCACAAGCACACTGAGAGCTACAGCCTGGCGAGCGCGGGAAGCAGGGAGATGACGCTTCGGATGACCCTTACGCGTCCTGATCTCAGGGCAGATGAAGGGACGCTCTACGGATGGCAGGGCCAGGGGCAAGCGCAAGGGCACGGGTTGGGGCTGGGAATCAAGGAGAAGACGAAGAGCCAGGTTACGCTGGACACTCTTCCACTGGACGAGAAGCTCCCCATCATGCGTGGACCCCTAGAGGGTCCTGATGGCTGGGGATTGCAAGACAAAGACGACAGCGTCGTCAAGCGGCTATGGAACCGCGTACGCAGTGGCCAACGGAAAGCTAGCACAGGCTCTGGATACTAGCCTAGACGGCGACCCAAAAGAGTTTCCTTGCGGTTTGATGGGACAAATTATGAGCATTTTAGCGAGTTTGATATTCGATTGTTTTTACGGCCAGCGGTTTGCGATACCCGATTTATTTTTGGGACAACGTTCTTTACTAGGATATTTTTCCTTGCTGCGTTTTTTTGGGTAGTGAGGTGGGAGAGCGGGTCAAATTCGATCCATTGTACAGTATCAATAGCCAGCGCGGCATCCGAGTGTCATGGAACATTATTATTTATTCGTCCTTTTTTTGGGAGCTGAGGGGGAGGAAGCAGATGTGGCAGTCTGTATGGGTACGTCTTGCCCGTCTGATGGATAGCCAAGCGCTGGAAACGGGGGATTGGCTGGGTTACAAACCGAACGGCAAGGGGTGTCACATATAAAGTACATAATAAAAGTAACTTCTAATTTATCAAGACTTTGTCACGCCATTTTACTACCCTCCCCTACTTTGTTTGCTTGCGCTTCCGTGGTGTGCAATGCACCTTGATGTCTGTGTGCGCGGCGACATGCAGGCGGTGAGAGGGGGAATTGTCGGTGTGTTTCGGGCCTGGGTATGCGAGGTAAATCAGGAGTCGCAGGGGGAAACTGAGGGGCTTGCTTTGCAAGTTAGTTTATGGAGCAAGGGAGCCGAGTTTGCAAAGCTATGGGATAGTATGATTGATGCTCAATGTGTCAACTCTGCTCGTTGTTTGCTGAGAGCAGACTTATCATCTTGAGAGTGCTTCCGTTGATGAGAAGAAACACGTGACGTTAGCCGAATGCAGCCGTAGCGTGATCGGAAATACGCTACGTGCTATCAGAAGCGATAAGCGAAATATTTCCGACCTCGGCTCCTTTAGCTCAGTGGTAGAGCGGAAGATTGCAGATCTTCAGGTCGATCGTTCGAACCGGTCAGGGAGCTCGGTTTTTATTTTTTTATTTTTTATTTTTGAGTCTGAATTCTTGCTCAGAGAGACAACTGGCAGAGTCTTCTGTTTAGAGGAATGGGATTGTGCGGTTTGTTGGAATCGGTTTCACTTTTGGTTGTGGATGATACTTGTTGATAGATAGATTGATAATTCTGGGTATTGAACACTAAGACTGTCTCTGAACCTATATAAATAAATAAACATATACGCCATACACGATCGCCTCTATCATTGCATTTATAGCATCTCCCACCCAAAGCGCCCTGATAATCCCCGAGTCTGATAATCCCCACACCACCAACCTAAATCTTCTCGATAACAACCGCCGTCCCATACGCACAAACCTGCGCAAACCCACACAACTCCGCCGCATCAAACCTCAGCGCAATAACCGCATTCGCGCCCTTCCCTATCGCCTCACCCACCAGGCGCTCCTGCGCCGTGTTGCGCGTGCGGTACATCAGGTTCGTGAACAGCTTGATCTCGCCGCCGACGATGGAGCGCAGAATGGCGCCGATGTCGGCCATCCAATTTCGACTTTGTACGGTTAACCCGTAGACTGTGCCGAGGACGTTGGTGACGCGGTAGCCGGGAATGTCGTTCATGGTGCTGACGATTAGGCCGTGGGTGTCGACATGGCAGGAGGGGGATTCGGAGGCGAGGGCCTTGGCGTCGTCGGAGCTGTTCTTGCCCATGGTGGTAGTTGGTGTTGGTTTGTGAGGGTTTCTTGTAACTTTTTGTTATAACATGTGGTTGTAGACGTTTGATATCGAGTAGGATGCCGGGTTCTGCAGTATCTGGTAATACTGAGCTGCGGATTAGAGATTCAACTGTCAAATAGAGTGCTTCATGAGAAATAAACGGTTCATTTTGGGGAGATACTCCAGCCTACTTATATACCTATTCGCCATCGGCGACAGCGCAACATGAGTCCCAATTCAGAAAAGTCGTTGCAAAGTTCAGCCTCGCGAAACCAGGGTGTAGGCAGCAATCGGCGCGCCTTATGCCGATCAGGACTCACTGGGATTGGCCAGATAAATGCGCAGTTGTCATCGCCCAAGGCTGGGTTCCCGTATTCCGTACATGCTTCCCGAATGGGAGAAAATGGATCAAAGCTCCGCCTCAAATGGCGGAAATGCCTCTCGATTAGTTTTTTGGGCTGATACCCTGGAGGCAGGCGAACTGATAAACCTGCCCAGAGAGGGTAGATATACCGTCGCGTTAATCGCTCACCACCTTCAGCCCCTTTGTAATTATCGTGGATCTCCGGAGATGGAGTACGGAATCGGATCTGCTGTGGCTGCCGATTGCAGCCTCAACTATTCGAAATTCACGTGCCGATAAAATGGTCGAGACATATTCGAGACATTTTCAAGCAATAAATTGGCTTAGTCGGTGAAAGCATTGATGAAAATTGTAACGCTGGAGCTGGTGTAAGCCGCACAAAGGTGCTGGTAAGTATCAAGACCATGTATTCCCAAGAAAATCCACCTGCATTGAGATTCCATCGAGGATGATTAGCAGACTGAAAGAGAGTTGAAGTTTGTAGTGGAACCTGTGTTAAGTTTATCCGTACCACTGGCGATGGTCTAATGTCGTGTTTGTCAATATCTCAAGAGTCTATGCACAGTTCCGATAAAGAACGACAACCTGAATGTCCCGTGAAGCGCAGTGGTAGAAAACCAGGGGAAACTTTACGCCGGCTATTTCACACACTAGTGCATTGAGGTGTGCAACTAGGTAATATATGCTTTGAAGAGATATAAGAATTGACTATGGCACATGGGTTCTATTTGACAGTGACAAAAGGAAATCTCTACTAGGTATCAAAGGCCGCACCGCCCTCTAAGCCTTCTGGGCAACGATTCCTGTTGTTCATATTAGCATTGTTCAGTGCATAATTCGGGTGTGTTGTGAACGTACTCTCGACGTCAGTGACGCTCTGCTGGAGAATTTGCTGTAGGGTCTTGGGGTTCTCGAGCTCCTTCTGGATCTTGGCAATGATGGACTGCGCAAGCTCCTGCTGTTGGCGCTGCTTGACCTGTCCCTCGTAGCGCACCCACGAGTCGAGGACGCTCTTGGCCTCTGCGGCAAGGGCGGTGGATTGCTCCAGCTCGAAAACCTTGGCCTCAATCTGGGCAGTCTCCTACGTCGGGTCAGCAATCCGCAAACACGGCAATCAATTTACAGAACGCACCTTGGAAACCTCGAAAAGAGACTTGGTGATGTCGACGACACCTCCCATCTGCTTGACGTTCTGGATGCGGGCGTTGACGGCCTCAGTGTGGTCGGCGCGAGCAGAGTTCAAGATGTCACGGATCTTGCTGATCTGTCCCTCGGCCCATCCGGAGTATGCTGGTCCAAGGTACTTGCCAACAGCGAAGAAGATGGCGAGGAGCGAGAAACCGACGACGGACTCCTCGTTGACGACATAGTACTCGTTGCTGAGCGCGAAGATGGACGCGCCGGCACCGGAGGAGAGGATGGCGGCCTTGGAGACCAGGGAGTTGCCTGGAAGAGAATCGAGGATCGACTGGGCCTTCTTCTTTGGCTCCTCAGCGGGGACGCTGGAGTTGTAGCGGGCTGAGGTGGCCAGAGTAGGAAGAGCTCGAACCGTAGCGGTTGGTCGGAGACGTGCGGCCCCTGTATCGCCGTCAGCACATCGCCTACAACTTCAATTGATCCATCGTCAATTGCCCGCGACAAGGACTACATACCAAGGGCGGTCTTTGCCACGCGTGATGCCATTGTGATGAGAGGGGGGATGATGCAGAGCTTGTGGTCTTGTCGTGAAGAACGGGAACCGACGTTAAAGCTTCCTCGCTTCGGCTCGGAATAAAGCGTCAAGTCACGTGCACGCGAGGCTGAACGAAATTCCAAAAAAAGTTTTGGAAAGAGCCTCACTATCTTGACGGCAGCCAAACACGAACACCAAGACAATCCGACATGCCAGCAATAATAAAAACAGCTGCTGGCGCAGCGAAGAGGAAGAGAGTGGATTCTCAGCGAAAACCTGCGAAGCGCGCCAAATCGGAGAGCAGCGACGACGAGGACGATACCCAGGCCCAAATCCTCTTGCTTGAGAGCGAAATCCTCGAATCAAAAAAGAATTACAACAACATTCCAAAATTGATCAAGCTTTTAGAGTCGGAGGATGCAATTATTGCTTCGGTTGCATTATGCCGAGTCTTTTCGAGACTTGTTGCGTCGGGAGAGTTGACCAAGAAGGCGGGGAGCTCTGAGAAAGACGAGGTGGTTGTGGCGTGGCTCAAAGAGCGGTACCTGGAGTATAAGACTGGGCTATATGAGCTTCTTGAGTCGCCGGAGGTTTCACAGACGATTCTTGCACTGTGCATGCGCATGCTGAAGACCGAGGGTACATATGTGAAGAATGGTCAGGACTATAACTTTCCCTCGAGGTTTCTCACCGATCTGGTGCGGACACTCTTGGGTTTGGAGGATGGAGAGGATGTGCGCAAGGAGTTCGCCGAGAAATATGTCGAAGAATACGACGATATTCGATTTTACACCTTCGAAGCAATTGCGAAAGTTCTTGAGGACGAAGGCCAGTTTGTGGACAACGCTATTGGAATACTTGCCACCATCGAATCTGTACCAGAGGATAAAGACGAGCTGGAAGACTTCTACATAGCCGCACCCACGAGGACCTCGCACACCCTCTACTCCTTGTCCGCGCACAAGAGGCAGGCACAGGCTGCCTGGCTTGCAGTCCTCAAGCAGGACCTGACAAAGGAGCAGCGCAAGAACATATTAGGGATGATGAGCTCCTATATTGCGCCTTGGTTTATTAAGCCAGAACTGCTCATGGATTTCCTGACGGATTCTTACGATACCAGCGGATCTACATCACTCCAAGCGCTTTCCGGCGTGTACTACCTGATCCAAGAGCGAAACTTGGACTACCCGCTATTCTACAGAAAGCTGTATTCCCTCCTTGATTCCGGTATTCTTTACTCGAAACACCGCTCGAAATTTTTCCGCTTATTGGATACGTTTATGTCTTCTACACATTTGCCCGCTGTCCTCGTGGCGAGCTTTATCAAGCGCCTGTCAAGATTAACACTGTACGCCCCTCCTGCTGGAATTGTTGCAGTGGTCCCTTGGATCTACAACTTTCTCAAGAAGCATCCGACCTGCACGTTTATGATCCATCGTGAGCTGAAAGGTGCAGAAGAGCTTCTCGAAGAGGGGATGGAAGATCCATTCCTGGAGGACGAAGAAGACCCAATGGAGACCAACGCTATTGAAAGCAGTTTATGGGAGATTGTGACATTACAGACACACTACCACCCCAACGTCGCGACTCTGGCGAAAATCATATCAGAGCAATTCACAAAACAATCATACAGCCTGGAGGATTTCCTCGATCACTCGTACGGAAGTGTAAGTCTAATTTCAGATTGTAATAAGTGCATTCGCTAACTCCGCTACAGATGCTCGACGCCGAGCTTTTAAAGGAGGTGAAGAAGACGCCGGTAGTGGAGTTTGAGATACCCAAGAAGATCTTCACGGAGCAGGATATTTCTTCGGAGGTGAAGGACAGCCTGTTGGTGAAGTTGTGGAAGTTTGAGTAAAGATATTGGGTTGGGGAGATCTATGACGTATATATGAATATACTCATCTACATCTGAATTATGCATACGATACAAAGATGACATTTGATATGCACGTTGTTATAGTGAAAGATTTCCCAAAGATCTCGTCTACTGTGAAGGTGGAACTAACACCAGGAAGAAAGTGTCCAAGTATAATATCAGCCAATCAATAGAATAACTTCCCGAATCTAGAATTACCAAGACCACCTGTAAATTATGCTTATTTTTTATACCTGCATTCTACCTGCTTAGTATTGCCCCATAGACAGTAGCTATCCCTTTGCGCCTCCAATGCAACCCTGGCAACATATCCTCGCCCGCCCTCTGTAAACATCGCGCCCAAACTCCTCCCATACAATTACGCGACATCCTCAAACTTGAGATCATCGTCCTCATCGTCGTCTATATCCGCCATCTCCGAATCATCGAGCTCTTCCGTCTCAGGGGCTGCATCGGCAGTCGACTCGTCGATATTCATTTTATACTCCTTTTTCAGCGTCCAGTGCATGGCAAAGCGTCCGCTCCGGGGCATGTCTGCAACCTTCTCCAGCGTCTCCCTCAGATACGCTTCTGGCTGTTGCAGCTTAGCCCGCAGCGCCTTCATCGACCAGAAATTATACTCTTTGAAGCACTGGAAAATAAGATCCAGTAGCTCATTCTGAGGCATACGTGCAGTCTTTGTGTCCTGGCCAGATTTGGACTTGAGCGCTCCAGTGTTCTTGATGAACCCACCAAATGCCTCCTGGGCGCGAATAGTTCCAGGCTGGATGAACCCTGCCTCCCGAGACCGAGTGCCTGAGAGGAAAACAGTGCGGTTTCGTGGTTGCATAGCAGCGATTGTGCGCTGGGCCAAAATGCGGTTTGTCTCGGGGTTGTCAACGGGCACGCAGTTGATCTCGTGAGCGACGCGGCCGGCGAGAGTGGTCTTCTTTGGGATAGCACGCTTGTAATATGGTTGGAAGCGCTTCTTGGGATCCCATGGCTGTTTGTCGGTTGGCTTGTCGAATTTAGGGCGGGTGAGACGCGCCGGGAGGTTGGCAGTCGCTGGGTCAAAGCCTTTTCGTGACTTGGACTTGAAGCCCGGGAGATCTTGTTCCGTGAAGACGAATGTGTTGTTCACAGTCTCTGCGGTGATATCCAGGCTGAACTCTTTCGGGATCGCTTGATGTTGTGCTAGGTCGGGCCGAAGAAGCATCGTTAGGCTCACCTATTCACAGTCAGTGGCAAGTAATGTAGAAGAAAGTTGCGATATGTATGTACATCTTTTACGCCATCACTATTCGTGTTTACAGTCTTTCTGACCGTACCCAGCCGGATCTCAGCGTCATCATCCAAGTCGTTCCACTGCTCCCATAGGTATTTCGGTACTCGCGCAAGGTATACATTCTGGAAGTTGGGGTCGGTGCTAAACTCGAGATCCCCAGCATCCTCAAAAGCTTCCGAGTCTGCGAACGATGCGGGGGAGGCCCCTATGGTATCGGGGTCACGCTTAATGTATGGGTCTTGCTTGATGTAAGGCTCGGCCATTGTCCTGACAATGTTGTGAATTCAGCGAACGTTTTCCATGAAGCTGAAGTCGATTCTTATGGCCAGGATAATATGTATATGTCCTTCCCTTGCCGTGCTCAGAAATCTTCACGAGTGAGTGAAAGAAGTTTGAATGAGACAAAGCCGAGAGCTTGTGGCGAGACCAAATAACCAGGCTGAGGAGCGTGGAAGCTACTCGCTGAAAGGGGATTAGCTCCCTTTTTGCCTGTATTTGCCGCCTTCCAATGCAGCAAGCTAAGCGCCACCACGCGCATCGTCCGCTCATCATCGATCCTGCTACAATTTGACCCAACGTTTACGATCAACCAAGACGTAATCTGGAATAAAATACAGAAGCGACTGCTGACCAACAGGATCTCGCAAATATGGAGTCCGAACAGGAGATGATGACGAGGATCAGTAAACTGGCAGGTAATTCAGCCTCGGGACCTCTTGCTAGAGAAGAACAAACTCACAAACGTGCAGGTCAGATAAATCGCCACAAGAACCAACAGCCAGCGAGCGCATCAGCATCAAACTTTCAGGCACAACCTGGAGCGCCCTATCCTACTCCAAACTGTACGTATTCTCCAACTTGAGGCCCATCAATATGACCTAATCACTGACAACTACACAGATAATGCCCAAGTGAATCAAGGCCGACCACCTTCGCGTGGCGGTTACAGCAGAGGTAGGGGGTATTATCGCGGAGGCAAACCAAATACCATCCATCGGAACAGAACGTTGGTTCTGAACAACGCAAACGCCGGATCGAAGCCGGACGGCGTGCAGGACGACAGTTCTGGTGCTGTAGCACCAGCACCGGCATGGGTCACAAAAACAGATCGCCACATGCAGCTGATAAATCCTGCGATATATGAAAAGCAGAGCCAAGATCGCGCCCGCGCTATAGAGGAGACGCGCAAGCTGAGACTGAAGCAGCGGGACGACAGGGAGAAGTTTAAATTAAGCAAACACCTGGAACGGCTGAGCGACAACATGGCGGACCACAGCGCAAATCAGCGCGTCGCCCAAACCCTGCCAAATTACGAAATAACGGTTCAGGGCATTCGCTTCCGCGTTATGAAGGACGGTAGCAAGCTGGCCAAGGTGCCTGGCGACGAGAATGCCGCGAAACTAACCCCGAAGTCAGCGACCGTCGGTGGCGTCCGCTTCTACCGCAGCAAGAATGGCAATCTATATCGCTCTGGCATTGTCAAGGCGCAACGGTACGACCTGCGCGCAACCTCGTCGCGTGACACTCTCAACCTTTCCACAAGGACAAGACTAACACACTCCCACACTAGGCAACCTGCGGCCATTAAGAAGATAGATGAGCCGTGCAGGCTCTTCTCTACGACCGGTACCTTACTTTCCATCACTATTCCCACTACTGTTCCCACTACTATTTTAAACATTCCTAAAATACCAATTTTCTGGTAAGCCCACACACGGAACTAACTGACAAATTTAGGCATCTGCCCCAAAGGCCCACGTTGCCGCTACATCCACGACCCCGCCAAAGTCGCCATTTGCAAGGACTTCCTGCAGACGGGCGTGTGCGCCGCCGGCGACTCCTGCGACCTCTCGCACGAGGCGACCCCGTCGCGCACGCCCGCCTGTCTACACTTCGTGCGGGGCCACTGCGCCAACGAGAACTGTCGGTACGCACATGTGCGAGTATCCGCGTCGGCACCGGTGTGTCGCGAGTTCGCGGTATACGGATTTTGTGAGCGGGGCGCGGAGTGCGACGAGCGGCATGTCGTGGAATGTCCCGAGTTCAGTAGGACGGGGGAGTGCAAGACGAAGGGGTGTAAGCTGCCGCATCGGCTAAAGGCGAGTATGCTGCGTAAGAATGCGGCGAAGGAGGGCGAGGAGAGGGATGAAAGCGACGTTGAGAGCGAGGAGGAGGAGGGCGAGGAGATTGGGAGTGATGATGTGGATTCTGATGATCTGGAGGTGCTGGGGTTGGAGGGGGAGGGGGATGCAGAAATGCTGGAGAAGGACTACGTGCAGCTGTGATTGCTGCGCGTTCTTGTGCTCGTCATGGGCAACTGTGGCATGCTAATTTTTAGGTCTACGCACCCGTTTACTGGACAACCCCACCTAGTCTGGAAGAGAAGTATCCTGCAATTTTCCTCTTTTCTCCGCTCTTCCCGTGTCAATCTGTCTGCTCTAAAATACCCTACAACGCCTCAGCATTTCCTTGCCTTGCTTGCTTGATAGTGTGTTTGGTCGATGTTGCGGTTAGTGGGTGTTTGGATGGTATTGCTTCCGAACCCTGTCTGACGGCGCACGGAGGGATTTTTTATACAACTAGGAGGTTGGGAGATGGACGGATGATCAATAAAGTGCGAGTTGGTAGATACCCCGCCACCTCATTTTGAGGCGGCGAGTCTTGCGAGTTGGGTTTTCGTTTGGCGGACCTTTTTTTGGATTTGCCGAGCGCAAGGGGTGAATGGGGAGGCAAGGAGTTGAAAAGAAGAATGAAGAGTGAAAAAATAAAAAAAAACTGAGAATGAAGAAAGCGAGGAATGAATGGCATCTTTTTAAAGAAGTAAAAATAATGCTGCGAATAAGAGAGGTAGAACAATAGCAGATCAAATCCTGTAATAAAAAACTACCATTATTTGAGAAAAGCCAGGCGCATACATAATAGAATGAAACATGGTGTGCAGGGTGAGCAAACAAACAGTTCTCGCAGCTTATGAAATGGTTTGATTTAATTAACTTGGTGCGCCTCTAGTGTTACCAAAGTATTGGTTTGCTTGTTCAGCTCCAAGGTTGAAAGTTACATTCATATTCTAATCATGTTATAAATAATGAGATGCTTCATGAAAAGTTGTAGCTCTAGGAGGAAATATATTTGACGTCTTGTAAGCTTCAGCATCACGAACGTGCAAACTATTTGTAAGCTGTTTCCGTACATATCTAGTTAATTTGATCTTCCTCTACTACGCCCGCTCCTCATCTGAGTTAGAGGAGGTGATTTCAGTTCCTCCGCAGTTTCCACGCAAGATTACTGTACTCCCTAACGCGATCACGAACGACCCTCGTCCCCACCATGGTGTTCTCCCCAAGACATTTGGAAGTGATATGTAGCGCCCACCTCTGTGATCTCAGTCAGTTCCTCCAAAGTCAACTTCGTCTTCAGCGACTGCGCGTACCTTCATGCTCGGTACTGTCGATGCAACGTAATGTGAAAGTTTCTCACATCACCGCCCACTCCGCCAAACTACAGATTCAATCCAAAAGAAATAGTATCGGTTTGGTGAAGTAAGGGGGGTCGTTAAGGCGTTGAGAAGCACATTCTCCCATTATTCCTCTTCGTTCAGTGTCACGCGTAGGGTCTCTGCGAAGTCCGTTTTGTATCCGATAAACCGCCGGCTTTTACCCTCCCAAGGCACGACCGTGTCATACCCATGATGTCCCTTCTTACTCATGCCTTTTAGCAGCCTTCGAACCCCCTCCCAAGACTTGAGCGGTTGCCGCGACGATATCTTCGCCGCGTTGACACGACCATATGCAAATACATTCGCAATTAAAGCTGCAGCAACCGGTGTGGCCATAGACGTTCCCGACATGTATTTTGCCGTGCCTTCTAGCTTCTTGTCGTTAAGTAACACTCCTTTCTTTTGCTTCGAGTTCGGATTGGCATTAGCAAACGTTGGCCAAGTCGACAGCACGTTCATGCCAAGGATACTAAAATTAACATTATCGGCGCGTGGAGGTGGTGTGAACGGGGCTGGGATGCCATCACCGTTGGACGCATTGATACAGAACACGTGCATGTCGTTTGCTGGAAAGGTGACGCCTCTTCTAATTCCATCATTCGAAGCAGCTGCGCATAGAATAACTTGCTTCCTATAAGCGTTGATGATTTGGGCCTCGACATCTGGAGATCGAGCCTTCAACCCAAATGACATAGAGATAACATCAACTTCCCATACGTCTATGGCATATTTCAGAGCCTGCTCGTTTTGGTAAGTGCCTTTCTAGAACAGGGTCAGGGCCTTACCAACCTTTGCTACCCTTTCCTTCATATGCTCGTCATTCCGGCAACTTTCATTCGTTTCTACGATGCGTCCAATGTACAGCTCGGCGTTCGGGGCGTAGCGCAGTAAAACCCCCGCTACGTGAGTGCCATGACCATCGTTGTCTTGCGGAGCAGCATCTCCACTACTAGAAAGGAAGTCTCGATAGCCTCTATCATGGAGATCAGGTCCAGGCCACCGTTCCTTGATATATGCGTGTTCAGCATCAATTCCAGTGTCAAGGATTGCAACTTTAATTCTAGGTTCACTGTCGTCTTGAGAACTTTCGGACTGAAGGAAGCGACAAAACTTGTTTAAGTCCGCCATCCACTTTTCTGTCTGTTTCGAACTACGATAGTAGATGGTTAGCTACGAAATATACGGGCTCCGTGATCCATCCGCTTACCGTTCTGCGTCCTCTGCGTCAAATAGCCGTGATTCGGCATCGTCGAACCCAAAGTCAAGCTCCTCAGGATGTGGTAGAATGGTTGGAAGAAAGTTCGACTCGTCGCTCTCCGTGCCTCGTCCTGCACCCGACGAGGCTACGCCAGAACCAGCCCTCCCATTGACGAAAACTCCACAGTGCCAACTGTTTAGCGCAGCAACTATTCTGTTTTTCTTAAGAATTGTACCAAAGGCTCGATACCACCGTCCGCGAGCCCGAAGCTTTTTAGTGGCCGCAGAAACCTTAACCCTCAGCGAGACCACAGCGAACGCATGGCGCCAGTGCTTTCGAGCTCGGCAGGCTTTAACGCAAAGCGTCATTCTTACCACTATTCGTACCTTTAGAAATGTCCTCTCCCACCGTCTCCGAGCTCGTATAGCCTTTCCAATACCTGCAATTCTGACTACAAGTAGAACTTGCACAATTGCTTCGTGCCATCGTCGCCGCGCTTGGTGACACTTACTAAGGGATTCCCTCTCGATGGCGAGGGTTTCCTCCAGTTTTTCCTCAGCCTTGCGATGGATGAGTCTCTTGCCTACAACAGTGAGTCTGACGACTACTAGTGTTACCACATTTGCTTCATGCCATCTCCTTTGAGCTTGCTGGCAGCGTCGATATTTTGCAACTGCTGTGCTGTTAACAATGAACAATGCCACGGCTATCGCCTGGCGCCATCTTCTTTGAGCGCGCAGTCGACGGCGGCGCTTCGAGGCGGCACCACACTTGACTACAAACCGCACAACAGCACTGATTTTACGCCACCTCCCCTGGGCGCAAAATTTCGCGTTGTACACAATATCGGTAATAAATTGTTCGCAGTCTTCGATCGCCATCGGTATCTTCAACCCTTTCCTTTGTCTAGTCTTAATCAGTTCTAAGACTTGTTCGTATAAGGCTTTCGCTTCTTTTGTACCCCCGCGAGACGCTGCGTCCTCGGCAAGATTTTCCAGAGCATCAATGATGTCGCAGTGATCGGGTTCATTAGAATAAAGACTTATAGCTTGTTCTAGCGCTTGCCGATCAAAAAGTTCTTTTTCATCGAATCGTCCGAGGTTATAGAGAGCAAACGAGAGATTCCTAAGGACAAGGAGGGTTTGTCGCCCATGGGTCCCGTCACAATCGGCAAGATACTGCAACTTCGCAGTAAGTAAATCAACGCTTTCCTTGCACTTGGCGGGATCGAGGTGCTCTTCATTTTGCCTCAGCAACGTTTTCGCCAACTCATGGCCCGCATTTGCCTTATGCCTTTCAGATTCAGGACCTTGCACTCTCTTCCACCTCTCCCAAGTTTCTCGCTGGTGTGCCTCCGTCTCTATGTAGTCCCCACAGTAAAACCTGCAGGTACCATAATGACCGCGCAACTTCAGCACCGTTATGCTCTCAGGACTACTGCTCTTCTCCTTTATCGATATCAATTCGGCAAACAACAGACTGGCATCTTTGAACTTCTTGCTACGCTTGAGCTGGGCGGCGTGGTTGAAGCGGGTCTCGAAGCTTTGTGCCGGCTCTGTGGAGACCCGGCTCTGTGGAAGCTGTGCGGAGACGCGAGACATTTGCCGGCCTTGTAGGAGGTGTTCGTCGCGAATATCGGATGATTAGGCGGCACGTTGTGAGGACATCGTACTGTCAAGTTGGAAACTCACCGTGATGCGAAAAATGCTCGGTGGAGAGGTCCAACGAGACCAGGCTGCCGACTCCTGATGATACCAATAAGCGCCGCAGCGGGACTCCAACCTGCAGTGTGCGGCTGATACTACGACCACGACCAGGGTGCCGCTACCATTCCCCACAAGGCTGTGAAATCAAGAATTCACTATTGCGACGACTGGTCTCGATATTCCCCAAGGCTGCCTCTCACCTCAGTTCGAAGCATCGCAGCTTCCCAAGCCAAGGTCGCTAATTGACTGTTCCCCACTCCCGCCATCGACAGCGGCATCTCCCGCAATGGAGACCCCGCCTCCCACGGGCCGACCCTGAGTGTCCCTGTCACCCACCCACCTACGGCGATCACCCCGCCGACCTTCGTGGGGGTCTCTTGTACCTACTAGCTTACATGCCGAAATGGCATATAAGCTAGTAGGTATAAACAGTCCTGTCTTTTTTCACAGAGAATCAATCGAGTCGTCAACTCTAACTATAAGTTGCAACACTTCACATGGGACAGGTGGGACAGGCCGGGAGTGAACTCCACGTTACCCAAAGACCATTAATTCCCTGGGAGCCCACTACATTGAAGACTGTTTTGATCCCTCTGTCGTTGCAGACAGGTGCTCCTACTGTACATCATCGTCATATTCATCTTCAGCGTCGCTCATCCAGAGCTAATTTCGCCAACACGCTCGGCGCGGTCATCGGCTCTGTTATGATATTCGCTGTCCTCCTCTTAATCCTCTGGCGCTGCTGCGCTTCTAACGATGGCAATTCTAGACGAACTTTGAGTTTGAGTTTGCGTTCTAGGAGCCCTGGTTCTCTTAAACCACCAAGAGGACCTTTACCACCAAAAGAGCCTCTGTCACCACGAGGACCTCTATCATCAGGAGGGTCTCTACCACCAAGAGGGCCTCTACCATCAGGAGGGTCTCTACCACCGATAGGACCTCTACCATCAGGACGGTCTC
>JPJV01002309.1:0-10258 GCA_000750745.1 Pseudogymnoascus sp. VKM F-4281 (FW-2241)
AGGGGACATACTGATGAATGCGAGACAACGGTCAAATTCGTTGGTGAGCGGGTCGACGCCATTATCCTGTACGCCCTGGACGACGCAGACGTTCTCCTCGCCCCAGGACGCGATGTCGGCGGCAGTCCAGGAGGCGGTCTCGCCGACGCTTAGGAGCTGCCCGATGCCCATAGCGCGGAGGAGGTCAGGGTTGTTCGCGTGCCCGAGGTTTCCGAGGTACATGTAATCGAGGATGCGGCTCGGGAGGGAACCGTCCATGAGTGCGAGCCAGGCGGGCTCGTCGTGGATGCGTTGGGTGATGCCTTGTGGGGCGGAGTGGGCGAGGGCGGGCGAGTTGGAGAGGATGCTGGGTGCGATGGAGTTTAACAGCGCCACATCTGAGGGGTAGGCGAAGAAATTGCGGCGCTTGTCGATGTGCATCTGGAGCCAGGCTTCTGAGACTGTCACGCCGTGCGCGTACATGTAGTAGGCGAGAGCGAGCATAGACGACTCCGTGTATCCATCAGTGCAGTAGATGAGGATCTTGCGGGGCCTGCTTATTCTCATTTCTGTTGGACTGGGCATTGGGCTGTCTCCTTCAATATCGGTGACCTCATCCTCATCATCCGAGGGCCTAATACCGTTCGCTATGTTGTAAATCCACCTGCAGCTCTCGACTATCTCATCAGCCTCGGTGAGTGGCCAGGATGGCGGCATGATGCTCCCAGACGACGGGAACTCGACATATTGGCTTGTTTCAGCCCCACTGTCAAGTTCACGAGCGATATTCTTGAGAGCCGGCACATTGGCTCGGCCAAGGTCGCTACACTCTATGAAGAGATCAAACGGCTCATCCTCTGGTGAAGGGGCGCTCATAGACAGATCATCCGTCGGCCCCAACCACACATTTCTCGCAATCTCCGACGCCTTCGTCATGGTGGCCATCTCCACACGCTCCTGGTGGAAAAAGTCCAGGACATTCCCCGTCAGTTCGCCGCGGGTATCCGCGACCACAATCTCCGGATGACGCTCCTCAAACTCCTTAAAGTGACTCGTACATACAAACGTATGGTACACCGGGACCTCATGACCGAGCGCCCTGTGCGCTTGCCGCCGTGCTCGCTGGGCCTTGGCAATATCACTGCCCACTCTCATCACTTCGTCCTCGTCTTCCCCATATACAATAATATCAGATAACGTAGCCGTCTTGGCAGCCTGAATTTGGAAGTTCCGCACAGAGAAGCCCTCCCTGGGGTCAATGTCCTTGAACTCGGATGCAGCCGTCTGCATAAATTCCTCGGTACCGACAGCACCCTTCAGCCGGGAGCAGGTCAAGTTCCCATCCGCCTTCACGATCGTTACCCCACGGTAACACTCCGGGGTCTTCCGCAGTGCCTTGCGCCGCGCTACAAAGAACGCCTGCTGGACATGGTTCGCGGGATGCAAGCCATGAAGCCAAGGGAACACCTGACCTGCCTCCGGCAACGGTTGCTCCGAAATATGGTTCACTGCGGCTGCTGCTCCTGCTGCGTCGATAAGATACACGGCCGCGGAGTTGTACGTGACCTTCAAATAATTAGTAGGCGGATAGAGCAACGACTGCGGCTGGAGCTTCAAGTGCTTCGTCGGCGGTGACGCAGGCGGCGTATCTGGCTTATCAGACGGGGCCGGGCCGGGAGGACAGACAGGCAGGTGCTTGTTGGGTATAGGAATTGGGCACGCCGCGGAGGTATTGATGCCATCGAGGTTTATGGAGTGGGTGTGCGTGGGGATGGGAGAGGAGGAGCGGTAACGCGGCATTGGACGCGGCAGAGCAATGGTGGCCATTATGAAGCGGCTTGTATTAAATCGTTATAGATATAAACGCGGCGGTTCCAGAAACAATTGTGAAACCGGATATGTGGTAAATTGTAGTGAGCGAGGCGTCCCAGACGCGCGGTCTTGAAGGGGAGTGTGGGAAATTTCCCGTTGGGCTTAGGGGTAGGATGTAGGCAAGGGGCGCCGAGATATCGACTGAGTGAGTGAAGGGACGGTGAAGTGGGTGAGGATTCAGCCCGTCATCGACGTCTGGTGTGGTTGTGCTACAGAGAGAAGCCGTCAGCCAAGCCGTACTGTAAATATGGCGATAAGACACTCTATCGACGGCGGAGCAGCTGCAGATGCAACAGGACGGCATACTCACTATCCAAAAGCCTCTATTCATTCCCAAGTCTGCGTAAATGGCGACAAGGCCGGCATCAAAATCGAAGACGAGGGCAGGGCGAACATTCAGATAAGAAGATAACAGGCAGGGTTGAGCAGATACAGCGATTAATGGTGTAACGGCGTCGTATCAATTACAAGCAGCGAAGAGAGGCGGACAGCTAGGCCGATGCCCCCAAATAAGTAGTGATTGTGCTTTGAAAGGATGGAGGGAAGAGGGTAATGATATTGTTGTCGCTGTTGGTGATGTGTTTTTGAAAGAAAGAAGAAGGTGTTGAGGGGTGAGGGGAAAGAGAGAGGGCGTGTGGTTTCAATGGATGGAGGAGAGGGATAAGTCGTACAAGGACAGCAACGGTACAAAGGCGTCGAGGCGAGAAGTGACTTCGGAGCCATGTACCATATGTAAATCCACCATGATTGCGCCTTCTACCACCAGATAGGGCGATGATTATTGTGAATCTCGTTCTGGGCTGTAAAAGAAAGCCAGACCGGTCCTGTGTCTTAATGTCTTGTGTCTATATTGATTATGTTGATCATGTTGATTATATTGATTATAACCCTCAACCTCAACCCTTCCTTCACCCTCACCTCGCCGCTACATGTCAACCAACCCTCGACTTCCCTCTCAGTCTCGGGGACACTCCCCGTAGCTGTCTCATGGAGATGGGATTGCTCTCGCACCGCCCCATCTCCATCTCCGCGCTGTCGTACTGGTCGCACAGAACCGGTCGTACAGCACAGTACATGACATGACATGAGCCGAGACAAGACAAGACAAGACACAGCAGACGTTATCCGGCAAGAGCTGCGAGACACAGACAGAGACAGACAACGGCGCTGGGGCTATATATATGGTTGTACCTTACATACAAACCGAGCGAGCAGCGTACAGTATTCTCCTTACTTCCCAGTATCTTCAGATTCAGGTCCGCTAACATATCGGTTCCATATCTTATCCTCCATATCCCCCAGCCTATCTACCAACAAAAGCAGAGAAAGGGTATCGATATATCCAATCCTGTGCCTGTTCGGGGTCTCAACTGGGCCCTGGACCCAACCGATCCCCCGATACATCCAGCCCTCGTACCCCGTGGAGTATGGGGAACAAGATCAGGCAAGCGACGGGCAGTTATCTCATAGCGGATCACCCCAGCAGCTCGACAGCCACACCAGAAGAGGGGCTCACAGGCCAGACAGGCCAGACGGCGGGACAGCTCGGCGATCTCGCCCACTCACCCTGCCACTTCTTCGTCCGTCCACCACCCGCTTCTGCACACTCAAGCATACTGTGGATACCCCCAATAGGAACTACTATCACACTACTGAGACTACTGAGACTACTGAGACTACTTACACCACCCACCACTATCGACCACCACTCACAGTCCCCGCCCCTCATCCAACGCTGCTTCAGCGTCCAAGGAACCCATACAAGCTTGCCAACTCCTTCCCCTCCCTTTGCACTAACATGGGTCGGCCGCTTGCCGGTTTGATCGCTTACTGCAGACGCCCGTGGCGTCGTGGGAGACAGTCTTACCAGGACGGATGTGGTGAGGTCCCGAAAATAGCGTCGTGTGGGGATGCGATATCGAGTGGTGATGGTGATGATGATGTGGTGAATGGTGATGGTCGAGGCCATTGCATTTCAATTGTTTTTGGCAGATGAGGAAAAGAAAAGAGGAAGCCAAGGTAGAAACAGCAGCGGGTAAACCTGTCAGGATATATAGTTCCAGAGATTCACGTTAGCAATTCATAGATTGAAAATTCGCATCGGGTATTTCGGACACAGCAGTAGAGCACATCAATTACGTGAAACTTTTTGCAATTCTTGCCATCATTAGTCTATCTATCCAAAGGCGAGGGAGACAAAGTCGACGTCCGCCAACGCCGACCAAGCTCCCTTCCCCGTCATCGTTATTACAGTGATTAGAATCACAAAAACGCCAATACAAAAAACGCCCATCGCAGGCTCTCAGAACTCCCACAAGGCCTCCCTTAACCTTTTAGAACACCATAAAACACATGGAAAGAACCACAAGAATTTAATCACAAGAATCCAAGCACAAGAACCGTCAGAGCCAGGAGTGGATTCATACCCCTCCACCGGGCGAACTCTCCACCCCCGGCCCTCACATATCCTCCGCCGCCTCCAGATCCCCACCGAAGCCCCCGTTCATTAATACAGCCGCGATCCGACGACGCTGTAGGAACATATCATCGCCATCATAGCTTGTGGTAGTGACGCCGCCCGCGACGCACTCGGCGTTGGTAATCGCAAACACCCCACAGTCATACCCGTTATACTGGCATGCGGATTTCGTGTCAAGAACGCGCCAGTCGTTCTCGTTCCACAGTGAGCCCAGCTCTACCGCTAGCCATGCCTTAGTGTTGCGTATAAAGACGTCTTTGGACCCGCCAAAAGAGTCAAGGTATTCGATTGTGCGGGCTTTCGGGGAGACGATAATCATTGTCCAGTGAGAGGCGTTGTTAACCGGTATCAACATCGTCTCGACCTCCAGTAATTTCTCGCCTGCGGCCCTCTTCCGTCTCATCCAGCGAGATACGGATTGAGGCCCGTCGTCACGGATCTTTTTGTAGAAAAATGAACTTTGTGCGACAACCTTTGGAGTCTTGTCGCGCTGGTTTCTTCCAGCCTTCTTGTTTGCATGTTCAACCACCATGTCTATGTATGAATTGATGATATTGTCATTCAACCACGCAGCGCGGCCGAGGACGGTGACAAAATCTCTCTTCGACAGCTGCGTACCATCTAAAGTAGTCGCCAGGGTCGCATTATCTCCTTTATTCATAGTTTGATCAACCTTCTTCTGCCACTCTTCACTGAGTTGAACCAGCTTCGTCTGTAGTCGACGACGTCCCGTATGGGGTTCTCGAGCAGCTTCTTCTTCTGCAATCTCTCTCGCCAATTTCTCTGCTTCTGCTTGAGCTCTGGCCAGTTCTTCGGCTGCCATCCGGGTATAATCGTCGAATGCCTTCTTCCTCCTCTTGTCTTCTTCAGTCTTCCAATCCAAATATTCACTGGACGATTCTAAGGCAAGGTTTTTCAAACCAGCCTCCACTCTGGTCTCCAAAACCTCCTTTTCTTCATATACCTCCGGCAAGAGGAAATAATCAATATTGCTTTCATCTCGAACTTTTTGGCCTTCTATGGAAGGCACTATGGGTGCTTGTATCGATGGTAAAGGCTCATCTTGAGCCTCAAGCTGGCGATTACGCTTCAAAATCGACCGATTTGGTGCTAATTTCTCTGTCTTGTTCGCCTGTTGCTGTGCTGGTGCCTCTGCTTCATTTCTTGCCCCCTCTTCGAAACTCTCTGCCTCATCATTGGCGTCCTGCTCGGAACTCTCCGGGGAAATCAGCCGCACCATTGGTCGTGCCAGTCTCTCTGACAGCCTGGCCTGTTGCCGGGCAGTCGACCGCGTCATTTTCTGTACCAATCTCTCGGCCTCCCTGGCCTGCTCCTGGGCTTTAACCCTCTCAATCTGCCGTGATTTCTTCGGAGCCAACTCTTGGGCCTCCTTCTGTAACTTCTCCTCTTCCTCTTGTGCTCGAGCCTTCTTCAGAGCCACTCTCTTCTTGGCATTCTCCAGAGCTATCATCTCGTCAAGACTCTTTGGCCGACTCCTTTCTTCAATAGCCCGTTTCTTGAGGCGCATTTTCTCAAGAAAAGCCCGTGACCCTTTCATATTCTTTACAAAACTATCTTCGGTGGGCATGTCGTCGACACGTGCAGACTGGTCCATCGTTGGTTCTTCGGTGTCTAGAATGGGTATGGCGTCCATCGAAGGAGATAGGGGGGGACTTGGTGGCCCCATTGGTTCGGAATCGGTAGTAATTTGAGGAACAGTGTGTTCCGTTGGTGATATGCGACTGCGGAGCTGTGTAGAAGCTGTGATATGCGACGATTCTCGCCGGGTTTGACGAGAATTTTGGGGAGACTGGCGCGGGGATTGGCCTGGGGCCGTTTGCGCCCGCCGCTGATGGGTAATCTGCCCAAGTGTCAGAGCAGACGGTCGCACGACCTCCGTTGCTCGACGCTTGATGGACAGATACCCATCAGCAGCGGCGCGCCGAATCTCCGTCACCTGGACTATTCTTGTCAGATTGAGGCTCGTATCATGATTGCAAAACGGAAACTTACTTCGTCGCGCATCTCGCGCTTTCCGGTATGTCCATTGGGCCGAAGCCCAGGTGATCCCGGCGAACCAACACGCTGCGGTGATGATGTACCGCAGTTTCATCGTCGCGTGGTCGTTAATCATCTGAAAGAAAAGTTAGCTCGTTGGGCAAATTGAGGAAAACAAAGAAATGGTACCGGCTGGATGCCAGGGACATCCGCCGACTCCTCAACGTATTGAGGCTGGTCCTCGAATTGCGCACCTTCCGCGGTGCGCTTGCGGCTGCGGGGACCAAAACCCACGCCGCTTCGAAGACCAACCTCGTTACGACGAGGTGGGGTGTCGACAAATGCCCCTGGCATCTGGGGCACCCAGTCTGGATGGTCGCGCTCATTCGCGACGACCACAAACCGACATGGCATTGGCGGCTGCCAGGCCGGCTTGTAGCCGCCGCGATGAGTTGGCTCCCAATCCATCGGGCTGGTGTTGTAAGACATCGCGGGAAGTTATCAAAAAGTATCGTTCGCTGTGGGAAAATGAAGCCAGCTGAAGCTGTTGTGAGAAGAAAAAGCTAGCTGGTGTTTGTCGTGAGAAAGTGTACTGCGAGCGATGTTGTTGATGTGGAGGGAAGAACAAGAGAGGGTGGGAGGGAAGTAAATAAAGAGACGCGCGACCTGGGTCGGCACCGGCTGAACGTACCTTCCAATATCGAGTACATTTTTGAGTTGCTGTGCCGTCGTGGCCGACTCTCAGTGCCTAAGATGGAGATTTGAGGAAAGAGAGACTGGCGCGATCGAGAGCCCAGTTGCGATTTCCCGACCAGCGCTGTTAAACTTAGTTTCTGCCTTACCTAAGCGAAGGCGGTCAAAGCAAGGTAGGGATCAGAGCTGCAGCCTCAATGTGGGGAAAATGGAACAGGGATTCATCTTAGTGATACGATGGAGGGGTAAAGGGGTCAATGAACATGAGATTCGCAGCAGGTCAAGAAATCTGACGGCTTGGGTTAATGGATATCAAGATTTACAGTATGTACAGATACGAAGGGCTTTGAGGAATATAATACATAACAAATGGGCGACGAGCTTCCGTTTGTTCAATGATTCATTTGTACATAACTTGAGACGGATCTGCTTACTTTCCAAAAATATGCCTCCTGTATATCTATCTATTTACAGTATCTCCAATCGAGATTATAGTTGACCCCTCAGCTCGCCGAGCTTCTTCGTGCAGAATGCAGAGAAATATTCGTTCAAGGCATCCACCGTTCCACTACCTTCTACCAAACTGACGACAATGCCAACATACCCATCTGGTCGCACCACCACCACACCGCCCTTCTTCTGATCCAAACCCATCTTTGCGTGTGCTGCAGCAGTGGCACTTGGTACTCGCTGGTCCCATATGTCATCCGCGTAAATGTGGTCCCTGTAACGAGCCAGAGTTACTGGCACGTCTCTGGACACCTCAACGTCGGCCCTCTTGCTGGCAAATACAGTGCATAGAGTGTAAAACAAACTCTCCGGGTTGTGGCGCTCATGGTACGAGATAGAAGCCTTATCGGCACGTCTGTATGAGGAATAGAAGGATCCCTTCTTGTCGAGATTGGCACTGAAGTCTTGTAGAGCCTTCTTTGTCACGGCTTGTTCTCCAGCGAAGACGTAGATGCGGTAGGATCCATTCATAGGTATCTCTTGCTCCAAGTGGACGACGTTCGCATCGACAACCCGGGTAACATTTGCGTTGATCAAGATGCGGCCTGTGCGGAGTGTGGTGCCTTCCGGATGGATGAGGGGTGACTTTGCAGGGTGGTCTGGGCTCCAATTAAGGGGATTTGGCATGTATGCCACCCCGTAGCCGCTAGTAAATTCACAGGACTCCTTGAACGTCTTGATGAATATGTTCTCTTCTCCAGCGTTGGAGGTGGCACCCTCTGAGGCGGCCTTCACATCGTGCGCGGCAGGCGGGCGTTGAGAGAATAGCGCGGCGTATTTCGCGTCGAAGTTTAGTAAGTTTTCGGCGACAAGCTTGCGCTCTGATTCATAAGTCTCCAGGATGCCACGGTCAGCAAATCCGGACTCGACGTGGTGAATCTTCCATGCGATATTTTGAGCGTCTAGGAAGGCAGTGTTCATGCCCTGACCAGCCTTTGGCTATTTTACAGTAAGCATAGGAATTAACAAGGTTTAGCCACTACTTACGCTGTGTGTATGGCAGGAGTCACCTCCCAAAAAGACTCGGTGATCTAGAGTGTATTTGCTCGCAATGCCTTGCCCAATGGGGTAGACCGAGAACCACTCAACACGCTCCCAAGTAATGTTATATGGTGCCATAATCTTTTGCGCGGCTGCCTGAACTTCCTGTTCCGTTGCTGTTTTCCTTGGATGCCAATCGCTATCCGTTGAAGAAGCAATTTGGATATATAATCGGACCATATTGTCCTCTCGTGGGATTACCATGATGGATCCGTGCTCGGAGTGAATCGTACATTTCATCTGATATAATTGTTAGCTTTTTGAATTGTTAAGCCGACTTGGGAGAGGGTTACCTTAATATCAGGGAAGTCTGTCTGAACGACACCATCCATAACACCCCATACATGAGCAATGGGATCTTTGTGTGTTATTTGAATCTTCAATTGGTCCCTAATAAACGATCGTGCTCCCTCGCCGCCGTACAGGTATTTGGCTCGAACCGTTTCATTGGCCGTACCGTCGATATGGGCGATGTTGACCTCCACAGGGTACGTAGGGTCGACATCTGCATCGGTTTTAAACCCGGTTATGGTCCAGGGTCGTTGTATCGCAACACCGTTCTTCTCTAGATCGGAAATAAAGGCACGTTCGATATGTCCTTGGTGCAGCAGCGTCGTAAACGGGTATCTGGCATCGATGAAGCTCGGGCAGCTAGCCCACGTTCCCGTCCGATGGATGCCATCTTGAGCAGAGGTGGGATCCCAAAATGCCACCTCGAAGACCTTCGCTGGCTTATGGGCCATTATGTCGGGCTTCAAGCCCATATTCTTGAGTAAATCAAGGGAGCGTGGCTGGATGCCATCGGCGCGACCTGTCTTCGTCGGTTCAGGCCGATTGTCGATATGCTTTATTTTGTAGCCCCATCTCGCAAGACAAGTCGAGAGCAGGAGGCCAACCGGACCAGCCCCAACAATAACAATATCGTAGAGTTCGATGGCCGAAGCGGGGACAGGTTGATTTGCTGCCATGTTGTTGGCCATGGTTCAGTTCAGTTCATGTAATAAATATGTTCAGTGAAGTCACAAGAAACGACGGTGACATAGGGTATTTTCGAATAAGAAAATTAAATCCAAGAGAAGAAGAACTTGACAAGACAAATAATGGAAAGACGATTGAGGGGGAATATGTGGTTCATTATAAGAGAAAGAAGGAGCAGTAGCAATATCATGTACTTAAACTGGACGGCATTTTCTCCGGCTCCCACGACGGTGGGACAACAAGCTTCCAACGCGCAAACTGCGACGGAGAACGGAGGAGTGATGTCGAGATGCCTTGACGGATTACCGAGGAGAGTTTGGTCAAGCACACGGGTTGCTCTCACGGCACTTGGATCTCCGATTTTGATGCGGGGCAGTGGGAAGCTAGAGGCGAGATGTGGGGGTCGGCATGGAGAAACGGTACGTAGGTGGGATCCGAAGAATGCGGGATGCGATGACTGGCTGACTAATCAACAGCCAAGATGCAAGCCAACCAACCGGGAACCACATATAGGACCTCCTTACTCCAGTCTTCTTCCAGATATTCGTAAGTGAGCTTCAAAATGACTGTCGAGACCAAAACCAAGTAGCTATTGACCCACATGGTCTATGCTGTTAAGCATTCTTTCAGTCCAAAACCCCCCCAAGACATTAACGTCAAAGACCTTGCCCAGCCATTTCGAAGTGTCCCCTTAGCCATGACGGCTAA
>JPJV01002310.1:0-33748 GCA_000750745.1 Pseudogymnoascus sp. VKM F-4281 (FW-2241)
CTCTGGCTCGATGCTCAATGGCCCTTAGCCATGACGGCTAGCCATGACGGCTCATCAGCCTTCCATGCTGATGAGCCGTCATGGTTAGCCGCCCAGTAAGTCCGATTTGCTCCTTCTTTAAACAGCCTTCATGCCATTTAATGAACCTCTCAGAGGGGAAACATCAGGCATATTTCGTCCCATACAGCTAGGTGGGTGAGACGCAAATTATCTGCTCTGGATGGGCTTTGCCCGCCATTGATATGAATCTTATACGTCTACGTCTAGAACAATCTAGAACAATATAGCATTGGCTTTGTGATTTTTCTTTATTTCAATTTGTTGGTGCCATGGCTATCCAAGGACCAAGAAGACCCTCAACTGGAATTCTACGAATCGTCTTGACCAACTATGCATTTCTATCGCCATGGGATCCAACATATGTTAAGCCAAAATAAACCCTGCAGTTTGGACGAAATTAGTGTTTTCCACAATGAGCTCTGGATGGCTCAATCTGTTAGGAAAGTTGCCGTATATGCCACAAGTGTGCTATAAAACCGAATATTCTTGGTTCGTTTTGTGATTTCTCAAAAAGAAATGCACATTAGCAGCAGTCCCATAACGGAGTGCGGCATGCAATTTTCCACAAGGCTCTGTTTGCAATCTTTGTGTATTGCTGTTGTGCCTTTCCTCAGCAAGGCTGGATTTGTGCACGTTTAGATATAGGATCAGGTCCCACAACCCATTCTCATAAGAGATCTATTTGGTGCATGGACATTGTGAAAAGGCATCCATGGTGTCGCTAAACTATGGCATCGAGGCGTTTCTTCTATCATCCCACAAATATCTTTCACTGAACCAACCTACATGGTGTATCGCCGTGCTTGGATGTAAAGCCCATTGTTGTTTTCTTTGGCAAAGCTGGAATATTTCTTCTGGGGGGATACTGAAATCTGAAGGTACCACCTAAACCGCCAAACAAGGTAAAGTCATATGCGCTTAGCACTGTTCCTACATATATTCACCATAACATCAACACAGACGCGGTTGGCACAAAACAACGAACAACACACCGGAACACTTTGTTGTACAAGATAAACGGATATAAGAAGTCTCCACTGCTACAACAATACTTCAAACAATCATGGCACCGTCAATTCACTCATCAACACGTCCAGAAGTAGACAGTATGGTCCCAGAACCTTTTGATCCTCACAGCAACCCACTTATTGCCTGCGACCACGAGCCACTTGGATGGGCAAGAAAGGATCCAAACCCCAACGGCGACTACGTCTCACTGGAAGAATTCATTACTTACAACAATTTTCGGTAAGTTTAGGTCTGTGAGAAAGCCACAGATCGTTTCAACTAACGGAGTAGACTTGCAAAATATAGAGAAGAACATCCGACGAACAGCCTGCACAACCTTGAAACTGAGACATGTAATTGCACTCGAAGTGTTGCAGAGGCTGCAGAAAACAGAAAGTATAGAACCCAAAGACTCCAAACTATGAATGTTTGCGCTAATTCTCAATAGAATTGCTACTCGCAGAGCTGATGTTGTCAGGGCTGTCCCCGGAGAGTTTAATCCGGGGAATAATCCAAATCCCGAGAGCTTCTCAAAGAGGCGTATTGCGCAAGGTCCTAGGAACAGAACAATCTTCTTTGGCCAACAAAAAAATGCGTATGACGACTTACAGAGAGACCATTGGCTTCAACAGGATGCCATAAGCTGGGAAAACTCTATCAATAAAGCTTTGCCTCAGACGCCACCTTTGAGTAAGTTTGAACCCCCAGTACGCAACATATGAATCAACTTATCCAACGCTTGCTTGCGTCCAATGACCATGTATTCAAGAATCCTTTTATACATAGAGACGGAGCTGATTGTTTTGGCGTACTCGTTTGACCTCTGGATTTGGAACCTGCTAACGTTGCATCTCAAGGTATTCACCAGCGACGACAATATGAGGAATCGAGTATTTCATTGGTTGCTAGCTCCATCTATTCGGATGATTCTTTTCAAACCTCCGGACATGGCGATGGGTATAACAAGCGTGACAGCTCTTCTACGGATGTCTCTTCGCTGCCATTGAATGTCACACCAATGAGCGAACGTCAGAAGTCTCGCTTTGTGGAATCGACTGATGGCAATCCTGACCCGCTGCTCTCACACTCTGATACAAGACAGATGCAACAGATCAAAGATTCTTCCAGCAGCCCGTCGGAAACAGCGGACACAGATTGTCACATCAATAATAAACTATTGGAAGAGCTCAAGGATCACTACCTGAAACCAAAGAGCAAGACCTTACACGAGGCAGCCACATCGAGTAAGCCAGCCACGACGCAGAAGATCAACAACTTCTTGTATAGAAGCAAGTCGCTGCCTGTGAATGTCACACCAATGAGCGAACGCCAGAAGTCTCGCCTTGAAAAGTTCCGAAAGAGTGCCCCAACCAATGATACGAGTCAGGTGGGAAGACTGCCACACCATGTTGTAATCACTCGGCCTCGGGCACCCAGTCAATTGAGTTCCGTTATGAACGCTGGGGAGCTGGACCCTGCAGAGGATCAGCTAGCTGGTATAGCGAGCAACACAAGATATCAATCTGCCAGTTATTCTGGTGGAAGCTCGTCTAATTCTCACCAAGTAGCAATTCGCCGACCACAAGTTGCCATAGTCGCAAACAAGAATGAGACAACTCATACCAACGGGTATAAATCCGAGCAGAACGGTTCACGAAACGTTCGCCAGCACATCCGTCGCGCCGACTATCCCGAAGATAGAAGCACAAGCTCACTTAGCGAGGACGACACCGCCTCCAGCGATCAAGATCCCCTTGAATCGCAAGGAAGTGCTGACTCGCCATCGAAGAAAATATTTGGCGCTGGGGGCTCTCTCGAGCTACTCAAGGCTGACACAAAGCCAGCCCTCAAGTCTCTATGGGGGTCTGTAAAGGCGAAAGCTCGTAAAACCGTAAGTTGCATCGACACTTATAACGCTCTACCACTAACTCTCGTTCCAGAAACCGAAGATGGACATGTCAGCTATCATAGACATGTTCTCTCTCCGCTCACAAGACCCCAATTTGGGAATGGTGACCTCCAATTTCATGATATCATGCGATCAGGAATTTCAGTCGTCATTATATGCCCGCCTTGATCTATTAATCTGCACTGTTGCGAACAAATTTCTCCTGTATGAGCACTTTGAAAACAGGATCACTCCTGCCTCAGCCGCCCAATACATCAGGAAGTGGGTTAGGCTAGGTAGAGCACAGTTCACCGAGTTCAACTGTGGTCAACCTTACCAAGCATTGGTAATCTGGGAATCTCGTGGGTTACTTCACTTCTACGGCAACCACGAGACTCGTGTAAGGGATGCGGCCCTCGACACGTGGCGCATAAATGCCAACTCAATGTCTGTGCTAACTCGATGCAATGGAGACTCTGTTATCCAGAAGCATTTGTTTGATTCCTGGAAGGTTCTAGAGGTACTGGGTGGAACCTGGAACGACTACGAGACTCTTTCCCGCCTTCATATTGCATTCCATGAGGCTGTTGCTGTCGCGAAGACACGCAATGAAGACCTTGGCATTGAACACGATTGGAACCCACCACCTGTGCCACTCACTCCGACGATGGCGTCAATCATGTCCCCAGATTTGTCCCGCTTATACAGGCAGGGTTGAACTGCTGTTGGCGTTTATATCAAGGAGTGCAAGCAGCATACTCGTCACAAAACCCGGAGCCAGGAATATGGCCTTTTGGCACCCACTAATCTCGAGAACAAAGTGCCCCTGTACCATATACGATGACCTGTACGATTATAATACAGTTATGGTTTTGTTTTTCTCCTTCTTCTTTTCTTTCGATAATTTCGGTGTAGGGTAGGAGCGGTCGGCTGCAGAAAACGAAGGAGATACCTGCACGGATACTCGGTGGTTGGGCTTTGTACCACTGGAAGTATTTTGAGATGCTATTTGCGGGGTCGTTTGATTGTTTCCTTCATGGTATTGACTGTGTATGATATCATGTAAGAACTTTATTATGTAACTATATACGAACGATAATGGAACTTCTGTTCTCAATAACCGTCTGGCGTAGATCTGAACCGATAAAACCGTGGCAGTGATTAGGTCCTGAGAGCGGTGAGACGCATTTGCGCATTGCTTGTGGCAGAACAGGGTAAAATGTGCCAAAGAGGGCTGACGTCACGCCCACAGGAACAACACACCAGGCAGATAAAGGACAACAAGGTAGCACGGGAATCACCTGCAACAACTCCGACAATCGCAAAACGACACGCGTTATAGAAGAAAGGAACGCGGGAAGGCTGGTGTACTATCAACAAGCCAGCTGCCTACTGAGAGCCTTGTGGGCTCGAAATTTCCATACCAGAACGACGGTTGTCAGTGTTCGCGCTTTTTTGCACATGGCGCCTCCGCCTTGAAATGAAAAGTAATATCTCTTAGTCCCAGCATTCTTGTATCTACCATGTGAGTAAACATATGCAATCCAGCTTAGTAAAACTCCATCTGACACGCACAGTTCACCATGGCTCGTTCAAGCCACTCTTACGGCCCTACCTGCCGTCTCGCTCCAAATGTCGACTCCAGCAGTAAGAGCGACGACAGTCAACCACCTGTTCGGACACAGTTCTTCTACGCATCAGCACTACCAATTGATGACCCTCTATCAGTTGTCCCCGCCCCCAGCAGCGACCCGAAATCAGCGAAACATGCACCGCGACCCTTCTCACCATACGATAACAATGCCCTCGAAGAAGCCTGGCTCGCCTTGGGCTCGGCTCGACTCAGATCGAGACAGCGGAAGCAGAGCATAGGTCAAAAACAGTCTCCAGTCGAAGCTACTGCCAACGCAGCGAATGGAAATAAAGGAGGCAGGGCTATATATGAGGATGGAAGTATAAAACGGGGGCATTCTCAGCGGGATGACGAAGATCACAAAGGCCGCAAGGCGGCGATGAAAAAGGAGAGCTCTTCCAGTCTAACTACCGGGGATACTGGGGCGACAATATCCAGCTCGCTGGGGCTCGCAGAAGCTGGCACAACGGGATTTCCATTTCAAAGGGCGCCTGAACGTACAGAGAATATCCGTCCCCCGGCTGCAGCGGCGTCTCCAGAGCCATCATCTTCACCTGCCGCATTTTCGCCTCTAGAAGAGGACAACAGCCACCGCGAAACCGAACAACTGGAATCAACCGCGCCCAGCGATGACGCACAGCTAGACAACGGGACGGCTAATGCCTGTCGCTGCGAAGCAAAAGAGTACGCAAAGGAGATTGCCAGCATACCCGTTGGAATATCTCGATTACATCTTGTGCAACTACCAGCACTCCAAATGAAACCAATATATTGGTCGCCTGTCCACGATGTTGCTGCTGTTATTCGCGGAACGTGGTTCTATCGAGATACTATGTATCCTGTGGAAAGCGCCGTTGCCAATCAATTGGAAACGGGGTATCGGGAACTCCGTCCTTGGTCTCGGACATGGAGCGACGAGCTTTCAAGTGCGCTTGCTCTTGGTGCAGATGGCGAGGAAAAGATATCACATCGATTGTGGCCGAGTGATGAGGAGCCTTCTGAGGAGATGCAATCTCATTCCGCCGCATCCCCAAACAACCCTCGATGTGCAGCAATGTGTTTCAACGGAGAAGTTGCCGCTGAAGGGCAAGCGTACCTTATAGAATCCGATGAAAAGACTCCTGTGAAAGTAAACACCCCACGTCGCTACGAAAACTCGCACGTCATCTACAAAGATTCGCGAAATGCATATATATTGAAGCCTAGCCTTCAGCCATCTGCCTACTATGGACGGAAGCCGCTTTCTAAGATTAGGAAAGGTATCACAGTTGGGATACACGTCGTCCGCGGTTTTGATTGGCCACTATGGGACAAATTACACCCAGACCACAAATCCGCTGTAGCTTCGATGGCAGAAGAAGCAGCCCCGGCTTCTGATACTGCAAATGCAGGCCAGAGGGCTGTCTGTGAAGCTTGTGCGGCGCAACCGGAGAAGCCGCCAGTTACAGACCTTGTTCTTGTTATACATGGAATTGGCCAGAAGCTGTCAGAGAGAGTCGAGAGTTTCCATTTTACACATGCAATCAACTCATTTAGGCGGTCTATCAATGTAGAGTTGGCTAATGAAGGCGTCCAGACGGTGCTTCGGCCTGGCCTTGGTGGAATCATGGTTCTTCCAGTAAATTGGAGATCTAATCTATCATTTGAAGAAGGTGGACCTATGAAGGCTTCAGACAAGGGCAGAGAGTCTCTTCACGACAAATTTTCCTTGAAGGATATCACCCCGGATACTATACCAACAATACGAAACCTTATTTCAGATGTCATGCTCGATATACCGTTTTATATGTCACATCATAAGCCCAAGATGATTGAAGCGCTTGTTTATGAAGCCAACCGCGTGTACCGGCTATGGTGTGAGAACAACGAGGGGTTTCACCAGCATGGCCGTGTCCACATCATTGCCCATTCTCTGGGCAGTGCGATGGCCTTGGACGTGCTATCGAGGCAACCTACTGTCCCACCGGAAATTGTTCCGGGAAGTGAGTCGTCAGTGTCGCAACACTTTGATTTCGACACCAAGAACTTGTTCTTTGTAGGCAGTCCGGCCGGGTTCTTTTTACTGCTGGAGAGAGGGAAGCTTGTGCCAAGGAAGGGAAGGAATAAGCCTGGCGCAGGGTCTGACGGCCAAGATGAAAGCATTGCCAGCGACACTGGCAAGTATGGTTGTCTGGCTGTTGACAACCTGTACAATGTTATGGTAAGATAACCAATCCTAAACTAGTTTAGATTCTCCTTCAAAGGACGTTGCTAATATGTTTGATAGCATTGTAATGATCCCATAGCATATCGCCTCAACGCAACTGTCGACCCAGCATATGCTCTGTCTCTGAAGAATGCCCAAGTCCCCTATGCCACGGCTGGTTTCTTTGGGTCCATTGGAAATACGATGAAGAGCCTCATGCCCGGCGCTGCATCAACACCTGACCTGGGCGTCGGGCAGGTCGCAAAGCCAGCTATTCCCCGGCTCCCGTCGCAGCTGGAAATGGAAGTCCACGACTTCACGCGCGAGGAGATTGCCGAGAAGAAGTTCTTTCTGCTCAACGACAATGGTCAGATCGATTACTTCTTGAGCTCTGGGGGTGGACCGCTCGAGATCCAATACCTGAACATGCTGAGCGCTCACAGTTCGTATTGGAGTAGTCCAGACTTCATCAGGATGCTGGTTACCGAAGTGGGCCGAAAGCCGGGAAAGTTGACTACGTTACCCAATATGAGGGCGGCAAAGAAGACTCAGAAGACTCCGAAATGAAATGTCCCGGGAACTGGGACTTGAGCAGGCTGATTAGAATTGGTTGGAAAAGTGCGTTTTTGGGAGCGGTTAAGAACGGCGATTGGAGCAAGGGAGTACAGGGCATGAGATGTATATTTTCGCGGAGGAATAGACTGGTAGTAGACCTGCATCGGGGAAAAGGGGAGCGAGCGGGGAAACTAAGTATAAAAGAATCCTTTGGGTATTATTTAGAGCGCAAAAATGAACGAATATCAAGACAGACATTACTCTCAAATCCGTATACGGCCATACAAAGATAGGGCCATTCGATATCTTCTGTTAGAGTGATCGTCCTGACTCGCTATGTCTTGCTGAGTGGAGCTGAGCTGCTGTTATCAACGGCGGCTCGACTCTTATTAGAGGACGGAAGGCGGGGTTTCGTCGGTTGAAGCGCTAATTTCAAAGTCAACGTGGTGCGCAGGTGCGCAGGTACCCATGTACTACTAAACTACTGTACTGTACTTGTACGTCTGCGGCCTGCCTGCCCATCCTAGACTGCGGGCTAATTACGAACCATGAGGGTCTTTATTCTGGGGTTCTTACCCACAAGATCAACCTCAGCTTCTGTTGGGATGTATGACGAAACCTCCAGAACCCATATTCACACGGACTGACAGCTCACAACTCCCCTATTGATATGCCAGAGTGTCGTTGCGATTGTATGCGTACAGCCGTATGATAGTTGTTGTTTGATAGCAGCACCGATGGCCAAGAAGGTGCGCCAGCGGATTAGCTATGGTGAGTGTGGTTACATAAAACCCCGCAACGATGCAACTTGTCTTGCTTCGGAGATCTGTCGTTGGATGCGCGAATGAGTGCTGATTCTCTGTCTGTCTAGTTTTACCGCTTGCGAATTCGCCAGGCGGTCATAGGCTAGGTGTGAATGGGCTCGCTGTTGACGGCGAGCACTCTATACTGTACGTTCGAGAAGGCTTACCTGTCGCCTGACTGCGCATCGGCATTTAGACTAATGTAACATAGATACTCAGGTGGCCGCGACGGTGCCATTTGCGCATGGGACTTGGATCTCAACCTCAAACGCAGCAATGGTCTTGAGGACCCATTCGAATCCCCGGAGGATCCCAAAGAGGACCCGAGCTCCAATCACAAGCCGAAGTCGACTTTTCGATCCCAGACACAGGCCCATACTCACTGGGTGAACGATATTGTGCTCGCGCAGAACAACACAGCGCTGGTTTCTGCCTCGTCTGATCTTACGGTGCGGGTATGGCGGCCATTGTCAAATGGCTCGGAAGCGCCACAGACAATCGGACAGCACACGGACTATGTTAAATGTCTCGCGACGCCGAATAGACAGGCGGATTGGGTTGCTTCCGGGGGGTTGGATCGAAAGATCTGCCTCTGGGACCTGAGTGGAGCCGGAAAGAAGCTGGAGATTGAAATCAGTGGCGAAGAGAAGAGCGAGAAGGGTTCTGTCTATGCTCTGAGTGTCAGTCGTAGCATGCTTGCCAGCGGAGGTCCCGAAAGCATTGTGCGCCTTTGGGATCCAAGAAGCGGACAGCGAATAACGAAATTCGTGGGACACACAGACAACATCCGATCAATCCTAATAAACGAGAGTAGCGACACGATTATGACCGCCAGTTCGGATCAGACAGTGAAAGTATGGAGCGTGACTGCCGGCAGATGCATGCATACCCTCACGATGCACAATGACAGTGTGTGGACGCTGTATTCCGACGATCCCGAGCTGGGCACATTCTACTCTGCTGATCGTTCTGGTCTCATCGTTAAGACAGACGTGAGAAACACAAACGGCGAGATGGACGATGGCATCTCACTGGCCGTAGCGCAGGAGACTGATGGGGTAAACAAAGTTATTGCATACGGAGACCACATTTGGACTGCTACTGGTAGCTCATCTATCAACAGGTGGGCGAATGTGGATACTGGACCAAGTATCCAGTTGCCTGAAGCATTCAAACACCGCAGGACATCGAGCGCTGCTTCAAGACAGAGACCCATGTCACCACCAATAGCAACTCCCAACGGCAAAAATGAGATCCCAGTTCGATCGATACTCAGGATTTCGAACACAGCAAGTTTCCCTGCTGCTGCTGCGAGAGATGCAGATGCTATGACCACATCCATTGCCAGCCTCAAGCAAGGTGCAGACATCTTGGACCCAGATGTTGTTCTGATAGAGCCGATACATGGGCTACCCGCAGAAACGATAGAAGGCCAACATGGCTTGGTGAAACACAAGTTGATGAATGACAGGCGAAGAGTTCTAACGTTAGACACGGCCGGAGATGTACTACTGTGGGACCTTCTTCAATGCGTCCCAATACAATCTTTTGGGAAGAGACACTTAGAGGATGTAGAGCCTGAAGTCAACACCAATGAAGCGATTGCTCCTTGGTGCTCTATTGATACTAGAACGGGCCGACTGGCTGTTGTACTGGAAGAGTACAATTGCTTTGATGCGGAGATGTACGCCGATGAGATACAGACGGACGAACCAATCGCCCACCGTGAAGATCAACGAATAAACCTGGGCAAATGGATTTTAAGACATATATTTTCTAGGCTCATCGATGAAGTCATAAAGAGGGACGAAGACCTCCGCAAAGAACTTACCGCCAAAGCCAAAGCATCCAGGCCGCGAGACCCACCACCGACGGGATTACAGATCCCAGCCAACAATCCATTTTCGTCTGGAGATAGCGACGTTTCGACGCCACGTGGAAACGGCTACCATGTTCAGGGGACCCCTAACATGGGGATCGTTGTTGCTACACCGTTAGTGTCGAATAGCCTTCCTGCTGTTTCCGAAGACGGGACGAAACTAGAGAAACTACAGTCACACATAAGCCAGGGTTCGGCCGATAAATCTGGCGATTACTTTACGAGTGCCCCGTTGGCATCATCTGAGCCTAAACCTGCAGCAACGCCAAATGATACGCCGGAACCGCCTAAAGCTACTCCCGACCCGGAGAAAAGTACCAATGGGAAGGAGGCTGGATCAAAATTTGGCAAGAAATTCAAGATGTCCTTCGGCAGCAAGAAGGTTGCCCGCTCTACATCCACTTCCGCGGAGAAACCAGTCGTGGAAGTCGAGAAATCAGAAGGATCCGAGACCTCTGAGCCAGCTGAGAAGGAGACTGACGATAGCTTTGCGGGCATTATCCAGAAAATCAACACCGAATACGAGAAACAGCTGAGTGAGTTCCCCGATCAGCCTCTGGCAAGCGGGATCACGCCAAGTTTGCCGAACGAGGCGCCGGTCTTGAAGCCGCCCTCGATGACCACAGTAATTATCCAGGAAGACACCTCCGGAGGAAGTGCGGATTTGTATCGAGGTACTGTAGGCACAGTAGGGGAAGATGCGAGCGCGATCATTGAAAGAGCGCCTACCTGGTTAGGTGAACTTTTGTTGAGGAACAAAATCCCGTTGAAAGAGCCGGTGAAGCTATCGTTCATCCTTCAACCCTGGCAGGACCTACTTCCAGGCATTGCTGGCCCAGACGGGTATGTCACTCTTTCGTCCGAAATCGTTCGAAGCTAACGTCTCCACAGAAACTGCAGGTTAAACGCAAACAGAATGCTCCGCGTTAAGAAAATACTGGCTTACGTCGCTGAACGAATTGAGGCCATTCCAGATCATTCTGACCCAGATGCCCTGAAGCCAGAAGAATATCTTGAGCTGTATTGTTATGATCAGGTATATATAATGCCTCTCCCATTCCTAGATTTTTGACTAATGTTTATAGAAACTACCCGTAACAATGACTTTGGCCACCCTTCGAGCACGTATTTGGAAGGGAGGCGCAGATGTTATGTTATATTATAAGAGCAATGGGCGGAAGGAGCTTAAGCTCGACAAGGGTCCTGAACCGCCAGCAGTTGTTGATGCGCCTCTGCCCGCCACACCCGAAGAGCCTTGAAAGCCGTGTATTCTCTTCTGGTTCTCTGATCGTAAGGAGGACTACTTATTATGTCCATATGCCAAAGACGCGGGACGCATAATGACTATCACCACAATTCTATTCCTATCATTGCCTGCGCCGGTCTATATGCATTCCCGCCTAATAATGATACAGCTATTCACATCTCAGTTGGTTCTCCCGTGATTATGATATCGCCTCTTCACGCTTTCGTACTGCTTTCCCCTCCAATGCATTATATGCCCACTGGTAGCTTCCCAAGAAGATGGCTCCTCCAATGCTAATCCACATAATCCTTGGCCCGATCCCAGAAAAGAAGGCCATAGGCCCACTGTCTTTCAATATCTGCCTTAACAAGATAAACATCCCAGTCTTCTCCTTCGCCAACATCATCCTCGTCTTCAGCACATCCAGAGGCGTAGTTATACCCGCCGCCGTGGCCCCAGCCATACTCCCCGCCAACCCACTCTCCCACGCCATAATCTTTCCCCTCCCCTCATCCCGCTGCGTAGTCCTCAACCTCCACTTCTTCATCGCCTCCCACAACGGGAACTGGATGACGGTAAACGGCACCTCACGAAAAATTGTAATGCTCCACCCGCGATACAGCTCCCTCCACACGCCCGGTACGCCAATGGCCTTGCGTTGGCTCAGGATTGACGACAGCGCCGCCAGCGACGACGGGAACTGCCGCGCCTGCGCGCGCTGCTTTACCACCTCTGTCGGTACACGCACCGCGCACGCCGCGACCTCGCCCAGCGACGCGGCCATCATGTGTTCCATTGGGGCTTCCCACTCGTGGGTGCCGGAGCCGGGGTTGAGGGTGTCGCGCGCGATGCGCCGCGAGGAGAGGAAGGATTTGGTGTTTTCGTAGGTGACGAAGAAGAGGGCGGCGCCGGGGGCGGAGCCGACGATGGCGGAGCCGACGCCGGCATAGATGCCGGAGAAGCCGCCGGCGGCGCGAAAGCCGAGGGGCGACTGGAGGCGGGTTTTGAGGGTGTCGAGGGGGTAGAGGGAGAGGTCGACTGTGGTGCCGGCCAGGGCGCCGGAGAAGAGGGCGGAGGTAAAGGAGGTGTTTGTTGGGGTCGACATTGTGGGAATTTAGGAGATTTGGTGAGGGGGAGAGAAGGGGAAAAGAGGGACTAGGTTAAATTGCAAAAGGAAGGAAGGCCGTAGCCCTCATGAGTTGTTGAGGAACTGGAAAGCGTGCGCTGTAAATTTATCTCGGGAGCCCATGACGATTGTGGGGATGCACGGGTTATCGATAGCCGCCAAACGCGATATCCCGGACATCAGCACGCGACAGCCTTCTGGCACCGACGCAACCCGCCACAGTATGGCGCCCATCTCCGAGGAGCTTTGGTAGAATTAGGGGAATGATGCTGGAATGGTGGGGGTCCTACACCGAACAGGATGGAGTGGCCGTGGGGCTGCCATTAGCCTGGATAGGTTTATTGCGAGCTTGCGACAGCTGAACCACAAGGGACTGAATCAGGGTATGAAACTCAATAAGAATCAATATGAAGTTTAACGACTAATAACGCCTAGTCACCGAGACGCATGGAAAGCCTTGCTATCCATTGACAATTGGTATTTTACCCATGATGTTCAAATGCCTAATCGTCCAATTTTAACAAGGTTCAGGTCTGGCGATTAGCGGCGGCGTGGATTCCATGGCTTTGGCCTCTCTTTGCTCTGGAATTCAAAGTAAGGATCGATTTAAATTTCGTGCCTTTGTTGTAGACCATAAAGTTCGTGCAGGAAGCGGCGATGAGGCTCATGCCGTTGCCAAAATCCTGGAAGAGAAAGGTGAGTCGACTGTGTCTTGCTACCAAGCCTCCTATTGATGTTCTTAGATATTCCCACGGATGTACTCAAAATTGAATGGCCAGAAGGGCTGAATGCCAAAGAAGCGTCAAACTTTGAGTCTCTTGCCAGAAAGTACCGCTTTCAGGTTCTGGGGAAGGCATGCCGTGACCACGACATCCAATCCCTATTTCTTGCACACCACCGCGATGATCAGGCCGAAACGGTTCTGATGAGAATGATTAACGGCCATCGAAGGGACGGTCTTTGCGGGATGCGGTTGTCTGGTGACATTCCAGAGTGCCGTGGAATATATGGTGTACATCAGAGCGGCTTACTCGATCATCGTTCTGAACCAGCGAATAAGTTTGGGAGAACAGACATGAACTCTTCTCATTCTTTTGGCTCATCTGAGGATCCTATGCCGTCTACTGTATCCTCTTTGGGTATGCGGATAGAATCCGGTGGAATTAAAGTCTACCGCCCTCTCCTGGGCTTCAGTAAACAAGAGCTCAGAGACACATGTGAAGCCAACGGCATGTCTTGGTTCGAGGACAACACAAATGCAGATCCGACACTTACCATGAGAAATGCTATTCGCCATATTTATGCGAACAACAAGCTGCCCGTTGCGCTACAAAAGCCTTCTATTCTTGCACTATCCAAAAGACTACAGGAAAACCGGGACAGGGACATGGAAAGACGCAACAAGGTCTTTACCCAGAAAGTAAAGATCTCGAAGTTTGAACCCAGTGTACCTTATTGCTCGGTTTATTTTGAGTCACTGGATATGGGAAATAACGGAAAGGGCTCGGCCGAGATTTCCAGCGCCGAGTTTGAGGACGCCAGTTGGTTTCTCCGTGCTGTTATCCAGTTGATCTCTCCTGTCGAGAATGTTACTCTGGGGTCATTGAGAACTGCCGTACAACGGATATATCCAGAACTCGATTCACAACCAGGCTACGAGACAGCGTCTCGCAAATCATTTACTGTGGCAGGCGTAATGTTTGAGCCTGCGCCTTCAGATATGCATGATGATAGAGAACCTTCCAACCACACAGGGTACAATCCTAGTGCAAGTCAAATTTCACCGCTCGGCCCTCAGCGGATACCAAACCGGCACTGGATTATCAGACCGCAGCCATTTAAGAGGGGCAAAGCGCCGCGTCTAGAGTTCATACCATTCCAAGGAAAAGACGCAGAGGCATATTGGAGAGATAACGACACCTGGAAGCTGTTTGACGGCCGGTTTTGGATCCGCATTTTAAATCTGACCCCCGCCAACATATATCTACGGCCCTTCAAGGCACAGGATGTGCATAAACTCAAAGGAACGAAACTTATGGCGCAGCTGGAGCAGCGGGAAAAGTTGCTACTGCCTCTCAAAGCTTCGAAGTTTAGATATGTTTTGCCGGCGATTGTGGCTGAAGTGGATGGCATGGAGCAAGTAATAGGGTTTCCGACTCTTGGTATTGCTGCACAGGACTTTGAAAATTTGGTGAAGTATGAAGTCAGATATAGGGGCTTGGATTCCTGGCCGAATTAATGGTAGGATGTATTGGTATTGTTTGATTAGGATCAACCCATCTCATATAGGAGACATCAATGGACCAGCAAAAAAATTAGATTTAGTCTATAAACTTTTCTCTACTGCTCTGATCTATAACTGCTGAATTTTGAATATATTGTTCAGTACCAAATAGCACGCGTTCGGTGATGAGGTAGAGCGCCTTCGTCCCCGTCTATCTTCTCCTGGTCTATCTTCTCCTGCTCCTTCGCCGTATCGTAGAGGAAGAAGTCTATTAATATGGCGTTTATCTCCGTGTCTGGGTGCCGCCTGAGAATCTCTTTCCTAATGAGCTCCACACACCAAATACTGCAGCCTGTATTTTGTTAGACAGCTCGAGCATCGAAGATATCTCCCTACGTACCTCTGATTTGTATTTCCCACGAATGCCCCGTCTCAATTGGCTTCTTCTTCCGCAGTGTATTCTCTAATAACGGACTGTACTGCATACAGCCTAACGAGTTCAATATTTGCGGAATCCTATAATCAGCAAACATGGTTATCTTGTCTATATCGTAAAACTCCCCATAGTCGAAGCCGTCAAAGCATGCCCACAGATCAGCCACGAGGATCTGGGCACGCTTTAAAATCCGGACGGTCTTTCGGCCCTCGAACCGCACTTCGTCTCGGAAACATCTAAAATCACGGGCCAAGATGTTGACCAGCGCCGCTGCAGACTGGTCTGCCGCTTCTATGCAGTTGAGGAAACTGCAGTTATATTTCTAGGGGGTAAAGTTAGCAGGATTACCATTTCACGGCCATTCTGTGTCATACCTCATAGAGCACTTGCCCTGCGTCCCGGAGGCACGCCAGCCGCTCCTTCAACATGGGCATCTCCTCGTCTGTAGCAGACCTGAAGATATATGCCATCTTTTCCTCCGTCAACTCATCCTGGCTCTGCCAGTAGTCCGAGCTGGTAATTGGTATATCTAGATTCATAAGCACGAGTGGCAAGTCAAATGGGGGGAAAGGTGCCAACCTTCATCCAGCGCACGATTAATAGCGGCCACCAAGCTCCAATATCCAGTCCACTTCTTGCCTTTGTATTCAATGGCAAACCTCTCTTCCGAGCACTTATCAGACCAAAAAGAAAAATTGAGTAAATCCATGGTAAAGATAAACGCCACAGTCTTTTCATCCTTTGCCTTGGGATGCAGCTCATGTGAGGACCAGGTTGAAGTACAGTACTTCTTCTTTTGCATCTGCTCATAGATCAGGGCAGCGGCCGCCTTGGTGCACCGCATGTCAAGGGCCACATCTATGGAATTATCGGTGACATACTTTGCGCCATCGAGCACATGTGTCTCAGGGACGCTTGGGTCAGGCTGTGCACCCATGAGGTGTTGACGGAGCAGCGCCAGAAGCTCTGGGTCTGCTTCGTCGTCCGACATTATGAGAAATAGTTTAAAAAGCACAAGATCTGTAAACAGATTTCAGCTTGATTCTGTAAGAAAGATGAAAGACGTGCTTGCTACACTCTGCTCCTGTAAGGGGTAGATTGAGAAATAATACTGATAAAGAAATTTGGAAGTTGTTATCGGCCACACCGCACGTTGATAGGAACCACTTATCTGGCGCGCGCGCCAAACCTTAGTGAGGAAGGCTTGGAGTCTGGTATAAAATTATACTCGTCGCTTTTGTATACTACTGTACTTGGAATGTGCACACTTATAAGCTGAAAACAAGAGATGATATGCTTCAAGCATAAAAATACACACAGTAGGGAGTTTAAAAGAATGAAAAAATAAGTTTGGAGCCTTGAAGTTCACTACATGCGACAAAAGGAAACATCGACAGGCACTGTCCTATGCATGCGCAGGTACCTGACTTGGCGGCTCCCAGCTAAATCCTGTGTAAAACAGTACAAAGATACTTATGGCTGCACGTGGGATCCATCCGGTGAGTTCTGGCCACCACATCGCCCAGAACCGTGTGAATTGTCCCCAATTGACTCGCATTACTTTCAGATATTCACTTAATCTAGCTGCTGTAGTTACCGAGAACTTAAGTCAGAGGAAGAAATCACAGTAGCTTATATTACAGGTATAAATTATGTATTATAATTTATTAATATGAGATTTGAACTGAACATGATCCCTCTTCAGACCGTTTTCTTTTTTATAGGCGGCATCAGCAGCCTTGATAGCTTTGTTGCGATATCTGGCGGTTCTTGGGGACTGTTCACTCGGGTCCCAACTCGTCCACGCGCTGCTGTCGCGTAAAGTACCAGAACTTACCACAAGTACCACACCACCAAAAATAGCCTAGTGAGTACATGGACAAATCGGTTTGACGTCGCTCAGTCGAGCAGACTCCATCCAGCCGCGCTTTGCGACGAACCTCCATTTCCTCGCGACAAGCCAATATTTTGTTTCTTTGCCCTTCACCCATCGCTTCGTCACGACTTTAACTTTCTACCCTTTGGATTCTCCGTTGGACAGTCTTCTTTAATATCAGATGTACAATACACACTCTCTTGTCAATTGACGCAGACATGGCCCGCGACTACTACAACCAGCAGGCGCTGGGTAAGCCGTTGAATAATGATGTCAAGCAGGTAAGCCCGAGCCTTCTCTATACTTCATGGCCAACAGATGTGTCTCGCCCTATATTCAGTGTATTGAGTGGCTACTGTCCTTGGACTGTACTTCTCACTGCGCAATCTTTCCGAATAATGCGACATGCGCCAACCTGAGCCACCATGGACTCCTTCATGCTACGCTGCGACGAACTACGCTGACATGTCAACTACAGGCACGAATTCTGATGGTAGGTGCCGGCGGCATCGGTTGCGAACTTCTCAAGAACCTACTCCTCACCGGCTATGGCGAAATCCACATCGTGGACCTTGACACCATCGACCTCAGCAACCTGAATCGCCAGTTCCTGTTCCGCCACGAGCACATCAAAAAGTCCAAAGCCCTGGTTCGTCTCCCCATTTATGGGCCATTCGTTTTAAAAGACGGTACTAACTACGATTGCAGGTTGCGAAGGAAGTTGCGCAAAAGTTTAATCCAGCAGTCAAACTCGTATCACACCACGCCAACATCAAAGATGCCCAGTTCAACATTGACTGGTTCAAAACTTTCACCATCGTCTTCAATGCGCTCGATAACCTCGACGCCCGCCGCCATGTCAACAAAATGTGTCTTGCGGCAGACGTTCCGCTGATCGAGAGTGGAACAACAGGTTTCAACGGTCAAGTCCAAGTCATCAAAAAGGGAATCACTGCCTGCTACGATTGCACCACGAAAGTTACGCCCAAGAGTTACCCAGTATGCACAATCAGGAGTACACCCAGCCAACCGATACACTGCATTGTTTGGGGCAAGAGTTACCTACTTAGCGAGGTATTTGGAGCCACGGAGATAGACTCAGATGAGATGGACCATTCACAGGACTCGGAGAACGCCAAGGAGATCGAGAAATTGAGGCAGGAAGCTCAGGCGTTGAAAAATATTAGAAACGCTATGGGTACTGACGACTTCCCAAAACTACTCTTCAATAAGGTATTCAATGAGGATATCATTCGCCTAAGATCGATGGAAGAGATGTGGGCGACAAGGAGGAAGCCAGATCCACTAGAGTACAGTACTGTGGCTGCTCTCGCTGCACCTCTGGAGGAGTCCAAAGAAGCCGTCCTTCAAAATGATCAGAAGCCGTGGACTCTGGAAGAGAACTTAACCGTCTTCAAAGACAGGTATGTATACAATTAACCACGGTCCTATCTACAAGGCTAACATATATAGTTTAAATCGTCTAAGCAAGCGCATGAAAGATCTAAAGGCTGCATCTGACGGAAACTCCGCAGAGCCAACAATAATCTTTGACAAGGATGACGTAGACACTCTCGACTTTGTCACCGCGACTGCGAATATCCGATCCATCGTCTTCGGGATCGAGACAAAGTCTCGATTTGACACCAAGCAAATGGCAGGCAACATTATCCCGGCCATTGCCACAACAAATGCAATTGTTGCAGGCCTCTGCGTATTGCAATCCTTTAAAGTCCTTCGTGGGGATTACTCAAGCACAAAAGAAATCTTCCTCTCGCCTTTCGCATCCGAGCGCCTCATGGCCTATGAGAAGACCCGAGCACCAAATCCAGACTGCCCCGTTTGTAGTGTTGCGCAAACTAGGCTCTTGGTGGACTTATCACGAGCTACGCTGAACGATCTGGTAGAGGACTTCTTGCGCGTCCAGCTGGGATATGGCGAAGAGTTTGTGGTTAGCAACGAAGCAGGTTTGCTATATGATGTGGACGAGACAGAAAACCTCGGGAAGAAACTGAGCGAGCTCGGAATCAAGGACGACAGCTTTCTCACAGTCATTGACGAGGATGAAGAGGACCCACGAGTCAACCTTGTTCTTAGCGTTCAGGGGACCGCAACACCGACCGACACAAAGCCAATTAGCGCCATCCCCACGGCCGTCGATAACGAGCAGCCCATCTCCATACCCAGGCGGCCACGAGTTACTGCACCTGCAACAGAAGTCACAAATGGCCATGCCGAGCGTAAAGAGTCCATTAATAAGGACGAGGCTCTTGAAGGGTCTCCTGGTCCGGTGACGGGGACGAAGAGAGGGGCAGATGAGCTTGGAGAAGCCGGCCCCGAAGCCAAGCGTGGAAAGCTCAAGGACACAAGCGATGATATTATCGTCTTGGACAGTGCGGATGACGGGGCCATCATTATTGATGATGATTGAGCACACCTAGACATTGGTGATGATTGAGACGTATTCCAGCACTCCCAGCCTATGGCCAACCTGGTCTATTCATACTGCACTCAAACCCCCGTCAAGGTTGAGGGTGCAGTTATTAGCATACTGGTTGGCGGCTAGGAAGAAAGCGGCGTCAGCAACCTCTTCAGCAGTACCGAAACGTTGCAGGGGTATGGCGTTCTTAGTGGACTCAAAAAGGGCAGGTTCCATGCCTAGAGATGTATTATTAGCCACTGTTGTCAGATATACCCCGCTGTAGGAGAAGTGAATAGTTAATGAAGAATAAATGCATGTACCTGATGTCATCTCGGTTTCTATGTACCCGGGCACGACGGCGTTCACGCGGACACCTGCTGGCCCTGCTTCTGCGGCTAGGGCTCTTGTAAAACCTAGAAGTGTAAGAAGGAATTGTCAATGGCTTCCACTGGGAAATGACTAACCTAGTACGCCTGCCTTTGACGCTGCATAAACAGAACTTCCCCGGCCACCTTTGACTCCTAGTAGAGATGCGATGTTGATAATACAGCCTACATAATCCGGTCAGAACGTGGAATTATACAAAGAACATGGCTAGAACTTACCAGTCTTCTTCCTCATCATGTCCTTGACCATATACTGGCACCCCCATATAGTGCCTCGTAAATTCGTATCGATAACCTCATCCACTCTGGATGCCGGCGTCCGGACCAACAACGAATAGTGCGTTATACCAGCTGCATTAACCAGAACATCACAATGGCTCTTGTCCTCTTTCTATATTGCATTAGCACAATATTTCACCCCATCCATTCCTTTCCACTTACCATTGTCGTCGCAAGGTCCTTCCAAAATGCCTCTTTTCCCACATCTCCAATCACAATCCTGTGGTCTTGTAGAGCTGATAGGCCTCTGAGGGATGCCTGGAGCTTCGACTCCGTTCGCCCAATCAGAGTGCATTTTGCACCCTCCAATGCAAACCGTGATGCAATCGCTCTGCCAATGCCACCGGAAGCTCCGGTGATAATAACGTGTTTAATAGGGGTTCTGTCAGCGCCTCCAGATGAAAAGGGCTTTCTTAAAAACTGGTAAAATCGGCTTCCATGACGAGTGGTAATGGGGCGGAGCATCATCATAAATGCTCAACTTCAGAAAGTCAAAGCTGAATAACAGGCCTTTGATTAAAACTATATGTGATGTCTAAAGGAAGTCGTTGTTCTGGGCCAATATCAGAAACATTCACGTGATATCAAATTGACGCGGCCGCTAGGGTACTCTTCAACCTAATACCAAGCCTCTTGGAACTCCCCACATCACCTCCAAGCTCGCACACAGAGAATTCCGCTCCTTCGCACCTCCCAAACCCCAAAGCCACACGCAAGAAATGGCCGACTCGAGCGACCAGCAGGTGAGCAGATGGGTGACGCTGGTGAGCTACGACGGCTTTGAGTTCGTCGTTCTCCGCGAGGCGGCCTGCATCAGCGGCGCCATTCGCCGGATGCTGGATCCGAAGAGTAGGTCCACACACGACCGCGTTTTGCTATACAAGACACAGGGAACCGACTAACGGCGGGCAGGCGGATTTGTGGAGAGCGTAGAGAACAGATGCGTGTTTGAGGAGATCAGGTAAATACCCTACGTTCGTGCTGGATGGGGTGAGAGGGTGTTGTGTGTGAGGACTGTCGTCGGTGATGAAGAAGCTTTTTGAGCTCTTTACAGACCCTCTTTCTACCTCGAACACGGAGGATGAGGATTATGGGAGCTGGATGAGATGCCATTACACTTGATCTGAGGCCTTTTCTGCCACCTGCCCTTGTGCGAGTCCTTGGGTTGTGGGATCTATGGAGGCGGATGCTGACGGTTGTTGCTTTGTTACAGTGGCATAGTGCTTGAGAAGGTCGCGGAGTACTTCTATTATAACTACGTCAACCGGGATAAGGATGGGGTGAAGGATATGGAGATTCCTCCGGAGTTGTGCTTGGAATTGCTGATGGCGGCGGATTATTTGGACAGTACGTTTTCATCTCCCTCATCATTATACACTTCGCTAACAATTAATTGCAGCTTGAATCTGCCAATTTTTCATAATGACTTCAATGTAAAATTATACGATGGGCGGAAGACCGGAGCATCTGGGATAGTTGTTGGCGTTCGACAGGTTGCATTGATTCATAACTACTCATTCGTCTGAGAAGCAAACACAATTGTACCACAGACGACAATAATACAAGTGCAATTTCTAATTTCTGGTATGTTTTATGAGGTCATGAAGTGTTTGAGCCTGATGCTCGATATCCATTTGAGCATATGCGTTCTTCTCCACTCTTCCATGAGCATGAACGTCTATAGATGATGGAAGAAACATTACTCCCTCTTATTCTGTTCTCTTCCAGGCTTGCAGAAAGCCGAGTATAGAAGAAGAGCGTTATTCCAGGGGATACATTCCTTTCATTCTGTTTTCCCTAATATCTTACCTTACAAATAGATTCAATGAACAAAACTTATACACCATTCGCACATCCCCGATCATGTGTCTGTTGTCGCCGAACGAGGCGAACCAATTCGGACTAAGTCCACAAAACATCCCATCTGAGCATATGCGTTCTCCTAACTCTCTCCTTGAGGTTGACGTCTAAAGATGATGGTACATTGAGTACGGATAATTATAAATTATAAATCCGGTCCCTCTTTTCTGGCCGGCCCTACGATACTACGGGGCCTGGACTTTCTTGCAGGGGATATATTTCTTGCTATTCCAAATAGTTTGATGGCAACTTAAATAAATAGTAGGCGAGATACGTTTTATAGATACTTTTGTGGTGCCACAAGTTGGTAATGTACCTCAAGTGGCATTACGAGGCTATAAATGTACATATAAACACAACCCATCACAAAATTACATCCCTCCGAGCCTTCTATGAGTCGGATGTGCATACTGATGGCAGAACATATACGTCCCAAAGCAAAGTTGAAGACGTTGCTGTGCAATAGCCTCGGCTTTATTAGTTGGGGTATATTTCAACATAGCTACAGCGAAATCTGGTGCTTTTGCCATCCCTGATGGCATTATATTTCCTCCTCCCAAAACCCATGACCTCTTCTCAATAAGCCCTCCCTCTTCCCCTGCCACCACCTCCTCTTCCTCTATTCCCACCAAATCCCCCGCCCCTGCCTCGTCCACCTCCACGCCCACCTCCTCCACCTCTGCCACCACCAAACCCATCCCTCCTCGGCTCTGGAGGCGCGGCCCCTTTTGCGACTCTCTCTTCCCTCTCCTCGTCCGTTGCAAAGAACTTATTTTCGATCCCCAACAGCTCACAATACGCCACCATTTGGGGGTTATTATATTCCCTTGGCTGTTCACTGATATTAAGCGTTGGAGGAACACCGTCTTGTACTGGCGCCGTGATGGTGAAATTCTCAGGCACCTGTAACTTCCCCTTCTTGACGATATTCTCCTCGACCCATATCTCCTCTGCCTTGATAAGTTCCCTATATTTCTCTTCGCCTAAATCAGATGGCGGCCGCGCATTGCGGTCACCGAGAACCAACGACGAGGAAAAGGCGCGCGTGATAGCGAGCCACTCTGGGTCGTAGGATAAATGGTACCGAGGCCAGCCAGACGCCCCAGTGGACCCATCAGCATTGCTCTCAGCGGAAAGAGGGGGGTAGTTCGGCGCCGGAGGCGAGGATGGCGAAACTTCGAGTAATTGGAGAAATTTGCGGCCTGGGAGGCATTTGTCGAGAGCGAGGAAGCGGACGGTGCTGTTGAAAATGGTTTCGGGAACTGGTTGGCCAGGTGGCAAGCGGGAAGTAGCAGCAGGGCGGGAAAAGGATGCGGGGAGGAGGGCACGGAGGTCGTCGGAAATGGACTCAGTGGGCTTTGTGGTAGCTGGGGCCTCTTCTACCTTTGGTACAGGCGCAGGAGGCTCATCGTCATCGTCCATGTCGAGGTCTATTTCTTCTTCATTCTTTGTTGCAGCCAGGATGCTATTATTGGCAGCCGCAGACGCAGGTGGAGCTGCTGATGTTGGGGTTGTTTGTGACGCAGAATCTGCAGTTTCATCCTTATAAATCTTTGTCGCAGCAAATTTGCAATGCATATGCGCCGCAAACCAATATGGAGGTCGTAGTCGGTCAAGAACATATGTAGCCGCCTGGTTACCAAGTGTTCCATCCCTAGATTCCTTCTCGAAATCTGGTTTCATTCTCCAGAGAGCTTTGGCATTGCCATGGTTTTCAATTGCTCTCGGCCAATCGTGGCTGATACCAATATCAACTTGTGTCCGTACTTGCAAGAGTTTCCGAACATCCAGCTCTCGGATATGATATATAGACTTTATATCATCCTGGTTATATGGCAACCGTTCGTGGTGACTCTTGTTGTAGTTGTACCCTTTCCATATTCCGGACATGCCTGCTATGCGCACTGGACCGAGTCGCATCACGTTGGCAGCTCCCATGTAATAGATGTTCGGTGCCACCCAGCCACCATAGTAAAGTTCCCACAGATGACTACTTGCTTCATGATTGCCTCCAACGAAAACTGTGAGGTAAGGAGCTTTGCGAGTGCCGCTGTAGTACTCGTGGAAGTCACCCAGCTCCCGAAACCTGGCGGGGACTGACATGACAGTCAGGTCGAGGACATTTCGAACAGCCTAGACTTGTCAGTTCAGCTATAAATAAGTTGGACCGGAAATATTAACCTGGAAATCTCCCCCGATGATCAACAAGTCAACATTTGGCCAGCCTCTCTCCTCGCAGGCCTTCTCTGTTGCGGCGTAGATGGCATTCAACGTGCCGTGGCCCTGGGATTAAGTTAGCAATAGTAAAGGCTGGAGTTTCTGTAAGCTTACACAGCCCTCTACGGCGACCCTTAGGCCATGTATATCTTGAAGAGAGGTATCCATGGCAAAGTATCCTGAGAATGCCCTGCTGGATTAAAACGGTGGTGAGGCTTTGAGTTCGCGCAAGGCTGACCAAACTTCCCGAGACGTCACTACCCAGTCTTATTTAACACCTTAATATTCGAGATTATGTTCAGTCTCTCTCATCTTAGGCAATAATTTCAAATACTATACTTATACTTCTAATATATAATTTTTAACGAATCCAAATGCAGATTTATGTAGCTACAATATCTCCACCTGAGACATATACTTTCACGTGACCCTTACCCAGACGAGGCTGGCGAAATATAAAAAGCTTGGCTCGATTGACCGAAACTTCAATCCTCCCCCTGCACCAACCCTTGAGAAGCTGCGCATCATAAACCGAGGGGTTGAAGGAGGATGGCTCAGGATCCCGGAGCTGTGGGAGCCATGTCAGCACAGCTGAAATATTTGACCGACGCGGCCCATCTAATGGCATTTACAGCACCCGGTTGTTCGTCGCACCTCATGTCGAGATGTAACCTATTAATGTTCTCAAACGATATCGACCAGTCCAACACTCACCGAAGGCATGTCTGCGGTGGATGCGGGAACATAATGACCCCAGGATGGTCCAGCACGGTCAAGAATGAGGTGCAACGTCAACCCAAAGGCCGAAAAGACAACAACAAGAGGAAGGCAAGTGCTATCTCCCAAGCAGCAGAGCGTTATATGGTCTACACCTGTGACCGTTGCAAACGTGAGACTCGGCATGTTATCAGTACAGCACCACCTCCACGGATAAATCCTCGGCGCACAGAACAGTCACATCTAGCCTCAGGGGAAGGGCCTGGAAGCTTCTCTGGTATCCCCCAATCACAAGCTGGGACTCCAACAACGCCATCCGCAAATGCCAGCAGCAGGAAGAGAGCGAAGAGCCGCAAGCAAGGAGGTCTTCAAGCCCTGTTGGCCAAAAACAAAGAAGCCTCACAAAGCTCAAGCAGTGGCTTTGGCTTGGATCTTTTGGATTTTATGAACAATGGTTGAGGGTCATTTTAAGCTATGCTGCAAGCCATTGTACTGCACAGGTTCAGTTCACCAGTCAGTTCGGCATAATGGAAGGCAAAAGATCCGTTGGTGGAGCCCTAGCGCGGGGTAACAAAGCAAAAGGCTCAGCCTCGCCACAACGTCACAAAAAAAATTGTGGAACCCCGCCAAAACGCTCTCTCTTCATCAGCAATCATATAATTTCAAGAATCACAAACCATCAAGAAATATGTCGGCTCCGGATAGTAACCCCAAGCCGGATGGCAAGGCTTTCGATGACTTTTTCGACAGCATCGGGTCCAAAGCCGAACAAGTAAACTCCTCCAAGGACGTGGATGCGACACAAGCGACTCCCGTTGAGGAGGAAGAGGAACAGAAGGTTGTCGACGAGATCGAGAGTCTGTGCATGAACTGCCACGCAAATGTATGTTTTGCTCTTTTTATTGAGCTTTATGGATATATTCTAATATTGTTGCAATAGGGTATCACTCGTCTCCTCCTCACCCGAATCCCGTTCTTCCGCGAGATCATCATCATGTCCTTCAACTGCCCGCACTGCAACTTCAAGAACTCCGAGATCCAATCCGCCGGCGAAATTCAACAGAAGGGTATCCATTGCGAGTTGCGACTCACTTCTCTGGGAGACTTCGCCCGCCAAGTCGTCAAGAGCGATACGTGTGTGGTGAAATTTATCGAGTTGGATGTGGAGGTACCTGCCGGCCGTGGGCAACTTAGCAACATCGAGGGATTATTAAGCATGATGTTGGAAGATTTGGAGATTGGCCAGAAAGCAAGATTAGAGCAACAGCCAGAGGTCCATACTGCTGTCGCGGCGATTCTTGCCAAGGGCCGAAAGATGCTGGATGGGATGGCATTTCCCTTCCGCGTCTCGCTGGACGACCCTTCCGGTAACTCACTGATTGAACCGGATCAAAAGGATGGTGTTGGAAAATTGCTACGCACAGAGTATCCTAGGACGCCAGAGCAGAATGAGGCGCTCGGTTTAGGTGATGGTACCAATGATGAGGATAATGCAACCGCGGATGCAGCTGCTGCACAGAACGAAGATGATATTATCCCCAACGAGGTCTACTCCTTCCCAGCAACATGTCCTGGGTGCACGAGACATTGCACTACGCACATGAAAATGGTGGAAATCCCCCATTTTAAGCAAGTTGTTATCATGTCGACTGTCTGCGACCTTTGCGGCTATCGCTCCAACGAAGTTAAGACCGGCGGCGAAGTGCCAGAGAAGGGAAAGAAAATCACATTGAAGGTTGATAGCCCAGTTGACTTGGCCAGAGACATTCTGAAGTCTGAATCTTGCGCCCTCGAATGCCCGGAGCTCCAGTTATCCGTCAACCCCGGCACGCTCGGAGGACGATTCACAACGGTTGAGGGTCTTCTGACACAGATCCGCGACGACCTTAAGCATCAAATATTTGACATTGGCGACTCTGGGGGCGACTCGTTGCCTTCTGCGCAGCAAGCAGGCTGGACTAAGTTCTTCGATGGCATCGACGTCGCAATTAAGGGGGATGTGAAGTTCACCCTTATCCTGAGTGATCCTCTTGCAAGCAGTTACGTCCAAAATCTTTGCAGTCCCGCTGAGGATCCTCAGATTACATCGGAGGAGTACGAAAGGACCGCGGAAGAGGAAGAGGACCTAGGATTGAATGACATCAAAACGGAGGGTTATGAGGAAGGACATGCTGCAGATCTTAAGGCTGAGCAGGACCGAAAAGACGAAGAGGCCAGAAATACGTAGACCAGGATTGCGTATAGAGTAGAAAGTAGCATATGAAATAGTAAATGAATTGATGTAGAAGAAATTGAACGGCTTCACAGCTATTTTTTTATTATATTTTCAAAATATTTAATTAATGCGCACTATGTCGATAAATAACTCACCTCAGAATATACTGATCTAGTACGTCGCATAGCTTTAGGATCAGTAGACCCTTTATCTAGCATTTTATACTTTATTTAACCTGCTTGAATGATTGTTTGGGGAAAAAAAAACCACTACTGTTCGTTCCCCTGACAGTGTTGTGAATGTTCCCTCCTGGGATGAACCTTAGCGAACAGGAACAAAAAAAAAGAATTGAGAGCCGCAGGATTCGAACCTGCGCGGTTTCCCACTGCGGGAATCAAGGTTTCTTTGCAGATGACCTAAACACAGCGCCTTAACCACTCGGCCAGACTCCCAGACTAGTTTTGATTTTTGATGCATACTGTGGTACTCTAGGCGACAAAAATATCACAAAAGTGCACAATCCCCACACACCCCATCCAAGACGGCGTTCCGTGAATCTCAGCCTCGCGGATATTTTATTTATCGCCAGAGCCTTATCGACAGCCCTGAGCCATCGATCGCCGCCGTCACACGAACGTTCCAAAGTGGAACTGTACGAATAACAACTGCGATGTCCGAAGCGACGATAGATGAGGATGTTCCGCTGACGTCCCTCTCAAAGGGCACTCATAATGACGAGACCTTCGATCCAGATGATGAGCCCCAGGATTACCGCTTCATCGCGGCGATGGGCTCGAATGGCAAAAGCACAATCCCTAAGCGTGGAGAGAAGGATTTTGAACCGCATGGAACGAAACACCAGGAGTCGGTTTTGGATGCTAGTAGGCAGGCGATGCATGATGCGCTCGACTATACGAGATCGCATGGACCGAAGGCTTCAGTGAGGGCGTGGTATTTTGGGGATGGAGTTCAAGAGCCCATGTCACAGAGGCCGGGGACGGATACACAAGGAGGACAGGAAGCAGAAGATGAAGAGACGGTGGATATCCTTGATCCATCTATAAGAGGGAGGGGGTTGGACAGGGATATGACGGTTATGGTCGAATCGAGCAAAGGCACACATTTCCGGACGATGGGGAAGACACCTCTGGGAACTACATCTGCGAAGCTGTGGCTGCTGCCTGAAGAGGCACTATATCTGGTGGAGAGAGGAAATCTGGACTTGTGGTGGCCGTCACGGCCGCTCCAGGCGGTGCGATCCCAGACGGGGAAGTATGACTTGGAGGAGGGAGCAGAAGACGGCGTCCCGTTAAGTTTGCAGGCTGCATACAGTCTATTTATCGGCGAGGGGGAGGGGTTGGTGAGCTTGGAGACGTACCAAGTTTATGCGAATCTCAAGAGAACAGGATATGTTGTCTCCAGAGCACCACCAGCAACGATCCCTTCCGAGGAGACTCCTCGCCCACAAGAGCCATCACCGAGCCTCTTCAGCTGGCTCTTTGGCAAAATATTCGCTTCTGAGCCCAAAACCCCAGCCCCGTACGGGCCTCTTGTTCAACCAGGCTTGTACAGGAGCTATGCGAAGATCTATAACCAACTCTCCATCATACCTGTTCACAAACCTTCGCCGATTCCCAGCTCCGACCGCCCTGCATCGCATCTCGAAGTTACTTTTCACATCTGGAAACCGATCCGCATTCCTACATTTGCAAAGTCGAACCCAGGAGAGCCTGATTTCCGGATTGCCGTCGTATCTGCCAGAGATACGAGTGTGCCGACGTTGGAGGAGATCGCGGGACTTCTGGAGAGCACACCGTGGGACCCGCCGAAGAAAGAGTGGGCCGGAGATGTAAAGAGCTACCAGCGACTGAAACACGGGTTTCGGAATGTGATATTGGCTGTGGTGGACCAGGGTATCATCAGTTATTTGACGATGAGCGAGGCGGCGTTCGGTGAGGAGAGGCTTTATGACAGATTTGATAGAGTCGGAGGGGTTAGGGGCGGTAAACGCGGTGGTGGTAATGGAGGACGTGGAAGGGGAAGGGGACGCGGGAGGGGACGGGGCGGTAAGCGGTGACATGACATGGGATTGAATGTAAGGCATAAACGAAGACCAATGAATAGAGTATGCAGTTATGTACGTCGATATAATGCGCTAACTCCTGCCTAAAGTACCTCTTTGTGTGTTTGAGTAACGCGTTAACATGGAACGGTGTGTCGGTGCCTTAAGGAGGTAAGATGCTGTAGATGGGTTAGGTTAGGTTAGGCGAAGTACACGGTATATAGTAACACAGGCAGCTACCTGACTCGGATCGCTGCATTAAGGGATTATTGTATGTAGTATACGTTGCAGGGTCATGCACTGGCGGTGGTTACGGGATGCATTTCTAAACTAGGCATCTATACGGAGTTGTTTGTGGCTTAAACTGTATAGTGCTATGGGCTGTTTGTGAGTCAGTCTGATGAAAACAAAGCCACACTCTGATTAAATATCAATATATCAAATGTCAAACATCAAATATGCTGTGATTGTTTGGTGAAATTAGGTGTGTTAAGTGACAATTGCTTGGCACCTATTAGACGTAGGGCCTTAGGCTAAAAGGGCTTGGGATGGATCTCGCTTCCTAAGATGACCTGTTAGGGGAAGTTACAAGTTACGTAGATACAGTGTAGTGCAGTGCAGTGGGACTATTTTTGACACTCATATTCTAAGTAGAGTACACTTGTTCTTGTTCCTTTACGAGTTGAGTTGTGAGCGATCTAAGGATATTGTTACAGTACTGTTACTGCTACTATTACTCTTACTGCACTTTGAATATCTCAACCCGCTCACAATACATACTCTTCTTCTCTTCTAATTCCTAAAGGAGAAGCCACCAACCAAACACAACACAACACAACACAACACGACAAACCCCCTTTCGAAAAGGACCAACACGACAGAACCAACACCAGCAAAACACAACACAACACGCACACAGTCTCGTCTCCTTTCCTTTCTCCCATATGGATCGCCGATTATTGTTCGAGGTTCCTTTCTATTAAAACCCAACGACCCTCGCCCTGACTGGTTGAATCCCCAAACCATTATAGGCGCCCGCAGTTTCTGCCACAGTACCTGTACTGCTGTACCTAGCGCGCGCAATCCATTGACACTTCATTTGACATTGATTGCCAAACTCGTACTCCTACTCCTACTCTTACTCTACTCCTAGTTGATCCGATTCGCTTCGCTTGTTCACTTTCAGTCTCCCTTTCGCCGTTTGACGACTACACCACTACAACCACCACCCTAGCCGAGCCAGCCTAAACTGACAAAGAGAAATCTCTCTAATCTCCTAACAAAGCACTTCCCACCCGCCATCCTCATTCCCTCAGGTGCTTCTTCGCTCACATCATCATCAATCTACTTATCGCAATAGATGGAATCACCAAAGTAAGTAATCTCATTTATATATCTAGAGTTATTCTCGACCATTGAGGAGGGCACAAGTCACAACCTCTCCGTTTTTGAACTTGGCGAATTTCGTGCGGTGTTTTGCGATGATTTTCACCCGATCGATCATCTACGCTCCTAGTTTGCTAGATTTCACAAATCGTCTAAGCACCTCCACACAATCCATCACCTTACTCAATGTCAACCATCCTTTATGCAAGAACAAACGATAAACTTGTATCACTTACTGACTGGATATTACAGTCAAAGTCAATAATTGAGGAACGATGTTTGCTTCAAGTAGCATCCAGAATGTTCGACCCGATGAGGGTGAAAGGGAAAAAGAAAGCACTTCAGCCCCTTCAGCCCCTTCAGATGCTGCTGCTGCGACAGCGCCACCGGTAGAAACTGACGCCGGGAAAACCCAGCCGGTGCCCGGCATGCCACTGCCTACTCCGGAAGAACTGCCTGCGCCGCCCGGGGTCGTAGAATCTGCTACTCAACCAAGCACAGGCTACTCCACAATCTTCGTCAACCATAATGAACCCGATGACGGTTCTGATGATGATGATCTTCCTGTACTCGGGCGAAAGCGAAAGCGGAATTCTACTAATGTTGACTATCTCGCCGATATGGCAAATGGAGCTCAACCGAGCGAGCCATCAGACAAAAAGGCTGGATGGACGTGGAAGGGAACGCAGGGACCCACATATAAGGGCCATGAAGTGAAGCATGGAGTGCCAATCGGAGTGTGGAGTATGTCGGACGAGCCACTTGATGAACGAAAGCACGTACTCTACGGCTTTTTAGATCCAAAACTTGCTTTGCATGCTCGCAAATACCCTGAGCGCAAGGACGGATCGAAATATGTAGGAAACTTTCCTTCAGGTACCGGAACCTGGGCGGCGAAGTCGGCGGAGTGGCTGCTGGAACCTCATCTTAAAGATCTCACCAGGAAGGAGCTCACTGAGTATGTGAGAATCAGAATGACTACTTGGAAAATCGACGAAAAACCGCAAGAAAGAGAGGCGCTTGACAAGGGTGCTGTTGCCGAAGCAAAATCCATCGCTGCTGAGTCCGTATTCACTATTAAAAGCGAGACCAAAGCGAGTAGTGGACGGAAATCTAAGAAAAGCACACCTCGGGGCTCCTTCGGCGAGCCTTCCCCACCCCACAACAATTCAACGATGAAGGATCCAGGGCAGGTTTACACACCTTCGGTAAAGAGGGAGCTACGAGCAGCGGCTACACGTAATGACAGCCCTCTCGATAGGAAACCCCTCAGCGAGCCCCAAAAGGATTCTCCTATCCCAAGGTCCACTCCAAATATAAAGCTGAACAACAGTGTTCCTCAAAGACACTCGGAAACACCACCAAGAGAGCGATCAAAGTTTGTAATCCAAGGCAAAGATGTTCTCATCGGCTACTGGAAAGACTCATCCGAGCCTGAAGTCTTCAATAAGCACGCAATGTACGGAGTCATCCAAGCGCACGGGGTTTTCCGAGTGAAAGTCGTCCCAGAAACGCGAGATGGACGATATATCGAAGTATCAAACTATCCCAAGCAGTCTGGCGGATGTTGGGTGAATTACGACACTTGTGTCTTTGAAAAATACCTCAAGGACCTGATTCGCACAGAGATAGAAGAATATTGTCGCATCTGTGTGGTTGATCCCGATTACAGCGGCCGAGCTCAAGGACCAGCTATTGACAGAGCAGTTAAAGAGGCCAAGAGGATAGTGGCCGAAAAGGCTGCGGCGAGGGGGATGAACATCATCGAATATAATAGAAAGAGATGCGACCAGCTAGACAAAGGGGCTATTGCCAGAGAGATTGAAAAGCAGAAGAGAAATGGCGAAGTCCCTCCCGTGAAATTTGAAGCCAAGCCTACTGCAAAAAGGTCTGATAAGGCGGCAAGTGACGCTCGAGCCCAGATGGTGCGACTTGCCAGGAAAGAGGCCAAAGAGGCCAAAGAGGCCAAAGAGGCCAAAGAGAGAGAGACGAGGAACTCAAAAGGCGATGCTGATATGGCCGAGGCGGTGCGCCGAAGCACGAGTGATCAAGAGGCTCTGGGAGCTCAGAAAAAACCTGCCCAGGATTCTAAGCCTTCACCAGCCGCGCCAAAGGCGGCTAACAAGAGCACTGCGGCAGAGGCATCTTGGAGTAAACATGCCTATAATCATCTCAGACAGGACAGTAGCACGCCAATGTCCGAAGCGAGCAGCGAGCCAGAAAGTGTCAAGTTCTATCAAATGGATCGAGATACCCAACGGGCGAAGATGGAAAAGTGGTGCAGACAGAAGGTGACATCGCAATATCACCAGCTGGATAGGGAAGGCCAGAGAAGACATGTTGAGAAGCATATCGATCAGCTGATCGAGAGACAGACCGGCGTGTCTTCATCAAAGAGGCCCAAGAAGCGACCCCGGACTAGTAATAACACTCAACCAGGCGCGGTTTCTGCTCCATCGCCTCTGGCGGATATGACGAGGGCGCCATCGGCTTCAACGACGGCCGCGACGACAGTGCAGGAACCTGGTGCCACGCCAGCCGACAAAATAGATGCAGTGGGAGGACAGAGCTCCTCACGCACCGAGTCTCCCGCGGTTCAACACGAAGTGCCATCCAAGTCAAGTGCGGGTAATATGCAAGCAAAATTGACGTTGCGATCTGTGCTCAACGAGCAGATAACGCCCATTCCCTCCGAAAGTGAGGCGGCTACTGAGCCGAAATCCGTGGAGAACACAGGAGATACCCCCATGGTTGACTCTCCCGTCGAGACTACCCAGACGGAGACTACAGCGACGCCAGCACCGCCAGTCGGCTCGAATCCCACCCCGCCAACGCCGCCAGTGACCTCGAATTCGACGCCGCAAGCCGAGGCGAGCGCAGTCCCGGCGGCTACTATTGAAGCCGAAACCGAAACAGCTCAGAAGGAGCCAGGCGCCGCGAGCCCTCATCCTCCGCCAGTGGAGAACGCAGCAGACCGAGAGGAACAGGACTCGCCGCCTTCTAACCCACCACGCGACGAAAGAAACCTAGAAGCACTTTCAAACGCCCGTCTCCTCTTAGCTTCATGGGACGTCCCCATGACCGACGCCGACACAAAACCAACCACCGCCGCCCCCGAGGCCAGCGAACCGCACTCCACCCAAGATGACCCCGCACAAGGAGGCGTCGCAAAACCGCAATTCGCGCCTCACCTCCGACAACACCTCTTCAGCACGCCCCAGAACCCACGCGTCGCCACCACCGAGCACCCCGCGGGCTTCATGTCCGCACCCTCCCGCCCATACG